>DWGW01001466.1:0-11305 GCA_018247775.1 Udranomia orcinus
AAGTAACCAAGTGTTGCGACCCCCTTTCCCTGTGTACGTGTAAACGCACACATCAACAGTAACCAATGAGAGTAGCTCATTCAGTAGGCCCGCCCAGAAGTAAACAACATTTGGGTGAGGATTGATTGTGTCAAGTTTGTTGGCGGAGTCCCTCTTGAATAATTTATGGCACGGTTCCGATGAGGAATACTTTTAGTAATCACTCGTGATGTATGGCCGTGGAGCTGCGTGACAGCGGATTGACGTGACACCGGTATGTCACGCTGGCTGGCTCGCTGGCTATTTGATCGATTGACTACCGAATTGTTTTTCATACGTTTAATGTTGACTTACCATGTACCTCATGTTTATAAGCCAGTACAAGCTCAATGAAATATTGGAAAAACTAATTATCATAGGGCAACCCTTATTAATCTCATCTAGCTGCTTCTTTATTACCGCAGAAGCCCTAGGAACTTCAATCTCCGTCTAATATGTTTTAAAACAAGTGCATTTCCATTGCTATGTCTATATCTAAATATCACCTCAATAACGTTCACAAAAGTCTATGCTGGTGAATTTTATATTAATAGATAATAGATTAATATATTTAAAATAATAATTCGCAAGAATGTGATGTATATAAGTTCCTCAGTACCTTCCTAATATTTCGACAAGTCGGGCGACGAAGAGAACAAATGCTTGTGCGTACTCGAACCCGGGAGTGAAAGACAGCCAGTCTTAAGCAATGGGCACTCACAGAACAATATAAAGTTCAAATAGATAAAGAGGTGAGTACAGTGTCCCCGGCAAGTCTCAGTACTCCGAAGAGCCCTCAAGGGCCACACACGACGAGGGGCTGCCGACAAACGCAGCCGCTACGCAAACACGCCGCGCGGCTACCGAGCGGTACCACGGGAGCCGGCGAGTACTTCAGCTGCTCTGCGATTTGTCAACTTACACTTTAATATGTGAGTGTCCTATTTAGTCGTGCCTAAATGTGAAATCTTATTATCTCTTTCGGAATTTTCTTTAATGCCTTGTTTATTGGAACGGCATTCAATGAGTCCTTCATTCAGAAAGCATTTGATTTCAATGGCTGTTATAGCTAGGTAGAAACGAAGACGCTTTGCTCACATCTGGTTGAAACGCTTCGTTTAGATAAGCCTCCTTAACATACATACTTCAGATCAAAACATAGCAAACACTGTTATTATAGAAATTAGTATAGCCGTGGTGCCATCGGCGTTTGAATAATGAAATTTTGAAAAAATCATGAGATGCACTACGCGTTTAATTAAATTGTGTTGTTTATATAAACGTTATTAGTAGTCCTTCGTTTATTTGTTCCTGAAAATTATTAATAAAATGAGAAACAAAATTTTCCTAAATTAATTCGAAAATATGTAAAAATATGAAAGGTTAGCTTGTCCAGCTGGTGTCAGCTCCCGTGGCGGATATCCGAGAATAGCGACCACAAATCAAACCCTTCGCTACCCCATAAAGCTGCCACGAGCTACAAATTAGCCGCCGCGGTCCCACTGCTCAGCATTCGTCACATTTTTGCCTTCCGCAAGGCACACGCGTAGTGGCATTTAGTGTAATTAGTTATGCCCTTACTTAATAATGGTCTTTTCAATATGACCAGAGTTTAGGTTGGCGTAATATGTAAAGGTCTTAGAATAAATATTTGGGAGTATCACACTTCTCTTTCACAATTCACAATTCTCTTTGAATAAATAGAACTAAGTCTAGCCTTTGATAGCAAGATGTATGTAGAACTCGTATGAAAATATATTATAGGTTTTCACGTCATGCAGTCCACCTGGTGGCAGGTTGTTACTACTTCCATGGACAATTGTAATCGAGATCAAAGGACATTGGAAGTACTGTCCGATGTCAACAACCACTTATCCCCGAAGACTAGTTTTGACTGTTTTCTTAAGTTTCCTCTTCCTTACCGCGGCCTTAAAATCAGAATGCAGCTATCTAAACACTGCTATTAAAAAGCAGATACAGATGCACTGGAATCAGACCGTGAAAGGTTCTAACATCTTCCAAACTTCAAAATTAATGAAAAATTTTGTGTCCTTTTGAAAGTAATTAATAAAACGCCTAAATACATGATCTCTCAAACCTCAAACTGAGAACACAAAGCACAAAAATGTGTGAACACAATCGCTTCTTGTACGTTAGGATACGTTATCTTTAACAAAATTTAATTTTCTTTTGTACGTTCAGGTTCTAGACTTCGCTATGTAAGTACCATTTCACGCCCATGACATCATGATCTAAAGATTTATAGTGTCTGTCAATCAAATCCATCAATATTTAGGAAGCTAATTAGAGCCAGACTACATTTGGAACGGCACGTGCCAGGAGTTAATTGGTTTGACATGAGTAATGATGGCGGAATAGTTTGACACTGTTTATAGAGGTTAATGGGGGCAGCTGGGCACCATGGATATGACATTCGTCTTGTTTGGTATACATTTGTCACTATCACCATATGACATAAAACTTTTTGAGACAAAAAACATTTTTTGCAAAAATCGTGCACGATTCCAAGGCTTGTGCGATAAATGCTTAGAATTGAAGATTACACATATTTCTACATTAGGACGGCGTCTTTATTACTGTGTTTGTTGGGATTGTGGGTTTGAAAAGCTTGGTTAGGGAGACATAACCGACACGTTTCAATTTAGTCCTAAGTCCAAGGCATTTGTAGACGAAAGATAGAAAGAACTTCGATTCTGCCTTAGGTTAAATAGAAGTCCATAAGAAAGTGATCGCTTACCATCAAGAGAACTCGATGAAAAAACTCAGGAGTTATCAGAAGCCATTGTGGTTAATTTCTCCTACAAATATTCTTTAAGATTCATTGATATGAATATCGATAATTTTAATTTAATATTAATGAAAAAACGTGCAAATAATCATGAAGAGTACAATAAAGACGGTAGCGGAACGGGTGCGCTCGCGCAGGCTCGAGTGGGTGGAGGCTGGGGTGGGGGGGGGGGTGGGCGCGAGGGGGGGTTGTTTGCCGCCATTACGGTGTTGACACGCGGCGCAGCTAATGCGTGCGCAAACATGCCGCTGCCCGCCCTCGCGCCAGGGCTGCCGCCGCGGGGATTAGGATAAGGAGAGCCAGTAAACAAGAAATGCGGATAAAGCTAATTTTGTTGAGCATCAGTGTTTTGATTGTTTTGCATTGGAGGAGTGCTACAGGCTCTTTCCGGTTGTAGCAAGCATAGTATGGATTGGTCTTTGAAATCGATATAACTGACAATACCCAAATTCAGAGTGATTTGTTGAGATTGTACTTCCCAAATTGTTCCACCCTATTATTCCACATTCATACAACCATCGTCATTAAGTATATCCAAATTGTTTTATATTTCGCACATAAAAAGATCAAGGACCATAGGCTACTATTTCATTATTATTAAGTACTTAATACGTACTTACTTATCACCCATGTAAGCAAAGTTGCGAATGAAAACTATTGGATCTATTTTTTGTACAGGAAAAGCGAAATATTTACATTTTAGAAACAAAAGAATGTTGGTAACAGTGACATCCCTAACGTCACATTGTTATTTACATAAGTATGATGTGGGAATCAGTGGCAGAGGCCATCGTCTCCGTAATTGCTGACGAGATTTTGTAGAGCAAAACTTAAATGGAAACCAATATCGATTGTTTGAGTATCAATTAGTAGCACAAATGCCTCAGTTCGTATAACTCATATCAATGTAGGTACTATAATATCTGTGTATATTAATGTGTATGACCAAGAAATACTTATATCAATTTATTTAAAAAAATATATTCCGTATCGACCATAGACAAAGTCTTTTGACTATTAAAATTAAAACAAATTAAATTATAGTTCCTTGTGCTATTTATATTATTAAGTTGTTTTAAATGCAATAGCAATATTTAAAGAAAACTATTCAAAGCATACGTGGGAAAACGACCCCTAACAATTGCGGTCCATAAGTCTGCTAAGCACTATACCTTAGAACTAAAGGTAGACTAAAGCGAGAGACCTAACTCTCTTGTATGTTTCGCAAAATTTCTATAGAATGCTGATTCGATTAGAGTTATTTTCATAAACTTGTATCCATTTCAGAAACGCGTACTCTAACTCTACGTAAGTGTACTCTCAAATTTGTGAACTGGGTACAAGTTTTGGCAATTTAGAATGTTAAAATAACTGCAAGTGAATCTGCCTTCTGTAATGTGTGTACACGTACTCTCGTAACCAGACGCGTGCTACCGTAATCGGACCGAGATACTTGCGAGACCTTTTTTTAACACACTTTTATTTTTATTTTAATGTCTTGTATATGTACCGTAATGTTTTCTGATCTTTGTATACAAGTCTCACTCGCTTTGAATTATAACAACTTTTCAATTCATCGCCAAAACTTGCGCTCAGTCCACAAACTTATGAGTGAGTCCAGCCTGAGGGGTCCGGACACGGTGCATCACTTTTAGTTTGTATTGCAGCATGCGTGCGCGCTGCCGTAACCGAACCGATTGTGGTTTGTGCGAGAACATCCTTTTTTTGTTTATTTTTTGTGTTTATTTAAAATATTTAAAAAGCGTTTTTTATTTTATTCTTATCTTTTTTCATCAGTACATTTTAGAAGAGCAGGTTAATTGCAGGTGCCATCTACTTAGACAAAGATTGATAAGAAAATTTTAATTGATCCCTTATTTAAGTTATGTTTTGTTCTTTCAACGTTGCTTTTCATGTCTCTTCTTTGTGTTTTGTTTTTGATTATCTGATCAATTTATTTTCTACAATAACTACCTACAGGAATACATTATATTCCTGCCTTGATTGGTATTTTAACAATATATTTCCTTTTAAATTTAATCATTGCCTTGATCATGGCGTACTTTGTAGAACTACTTATAAAACGAATAAATTGTTTCATTTTGTAGTTGCAACTTACCATGGATGACACTAAAGAAACAAAAACTATTTACAACTAAGTTAGCAGAAATATCTAAATATGAATAATGATACACTATTTAGGTAGGTTTATTTTCTCAAAACTACCTGTAGGTACAGCAAAATCTGTATCGTGTCGCTGCGTACAAACTCTGTGCAAACAAATCTAATTGACAGGAAATTGTAACATAATTCTTTGTTTGAGATTCTGCTTAGCTCCTTAACCATGGTTTTGGGTTACACAGTCATTTGTTCCTACTTCCATTTGTACTTTTTTTAAGAGAATTAGATATATAAACAAATAAAATCTATGAAGATAGAACCAGTTAAAAAAATGTTTCCCAAAAATATTTATTTTTACTTGAAACATAAAGGGCGGACAGAAGAATGGTGTCTAACATTGAGAGAGATGTTTGCTGTTCAGAGGGTATCAAGAAGATGAAATAGACCAACATTTAAAATGTTTCCTTTGAGATTCCCTTTTTCTTTGGCTATTATTTTGAAGGTTGATGTTTATCTGTGGTTCAGAATTGAATTTGGGCATTACGAAGATCCGCGCGAGCGTAAGTGTAGCACGCGAATGCGTTGCGTGATTCACTGACACGCTCCGTCGGTCAAAGCTTAAGACAACATTGGCCCAACATTTAGCGAGTATTTATCATTGCTCACAAGTGCTGGGTTTCTTTCTGTCGCCCGGTAGCCGCGTGTTTGCGGAGCGGCGACCGCCCGAGCAAACAGAGCCACCGACGGACAAACAAACACCGCTGTTTGTGCCCTTACCACTCGTACACTTGGCAGCACCGAAAAATTCAATTTCGAAATTTGTTTGCCGAGATAGCCATCGAGGTTTTGTCGTGTGAATAGTATTTCGTAGCAAAGTTCCGATCGAAAGTTAAGTTAATGGGCGTGATTACAGATTGTGTGTTTTGTATGCTTTTTTTACTTAACAAAGGTCAGGTTTAACCATCAATTAGTGGTGCACGCACTATTATCTTTGCGGTCATCGAATTTATTTATAGAATTAAAGAAACAAATGTCTCAAAATGTACTAAACATTCATTCATTCGATCCATCATCAATCGTCCCAACCGTTTAATATTTACTGTTGGACGAAAACAAATCGATGATAATACGTTCAGTTTAGGCGTACCAATAACTCAAATTAAACAGAAAAAGACGCAATTTTTTTTTATTACTGGCATGTTAATACTAGTAACTTTTTAACTCCTCTAGCTAAATAATCCCAAAAGAATATATTTTGTTAGAACTTAGTCCTAAAGGGTAACGGATTTTTGGTCGACTTAAAATAGAACTTCTATCCTGTTTCGGATTGGTCAACGGGAGTGACAATTATAATCAGATGGATGGCACACTTACCTCACCTTACCTAGTGGGTTGTTCAAAATGACGTCGATTAACTCATAAGCAGAAAGAGAACGACAGCCAGTAGTGTTGTATCGCGACGGGTACGCGGCGACGATTATCGGCAGGTTATCGCGGGGTTATCCGTCCCCGGCGCCGCACGAGCCAATAATTGCCAAACATGTTCATTAAACCATCGTTCCGTGATAGTGCTTAATGAATCTCCGTAATGAGTTACGCGTGTCGCGATAGGCGGTGCTTAGGAATTAGACGAATTATTTTTGTATTAATCGTGATATTAGATTTGATAACGCGTTAGAAATAATAGACTTATCTTGATTCCATAATATTATTATAGCTAAATGTTTGATTTTTGACGTAGTGAGGTTTAAGTTAGGATGAGTAGGTAGGATACAAAGATATTTTAAATTAGGTAAAGTTGTATATTAATTTATATATTTTTCGCGTAATAATACAATAAGGCAAGATATAACCCAATCCATTTAAAAGGTTATACATAAAAAGTTATGCATGGAGTTACATAAAAAAATATATACGTTTTTGTCGGTTACTAAAGGGCATGAAGTATGAATATATAAAACAATCCTGCGGTTACAAGATATGGCTGTGTAGCAGATATACTTGTAAGTAGTATACCACTTCGGTTTACGTAAACGATATAACATATCTGAGGCCTTTTTACTACCTAAACTATTTATTTTTAGTGCTATTTCATGTCTCAAAATGAAGTCCGCATTGTTTTTGTTTACAATTCGTGCGTGTGGTAGTGAAGTGACGCGGGACTTATCGCCGGCGATACCCTCCGCCCTTTGACTGGCGATAAACCGGCGTTTACTGCACGGTTGCGCACTTTACTGCCCATTTTTAATAAAACAGGTAATTAGTATTAAACCCTAATACATTTCACTAACAATGTTTTATAAAAATGCTCGTTAATTGAAGCTCTCATAAATACCGAGTAACGCGATAGCGGCGATAACTAATCCACGCTTGTTTTCAATTTAATGCGGCTTATGTTTGTATTATTGTATAATTCAATTTATTTAGACAATTATATATGATGATATTATCAGTTATCTTGCTTTTGAGCATTGAATACAAGCATCCGACGCAGAGTCGGTGAAAGTTTTCAGTAGTTCTGCAGAATGAGACGGACGAAATACAGTTGGAAAAAGCAAAAGAAGGATGCATGATGAGGCAAAGGAGCATGGAGTCCACCTGATAGAAAAGATCGAAGTTATAACGTCAACTACAAATGCGCTGATTCTAAGTAGATAGGCTTTTGTTCAAAATTTCTTTTCCGTATTGTTCAAACCCTGAACATTGAACACAGCAGCTCGAACACTTATTATAAGTCAGAAAAAGGTAAAATTGCGAGATGATTTGTTATTAACGGAGGTAGATATAAAGATATTTTTGCTCACTCAACAGTTTCCGGCCGGTCTGAGAGTATAGTGATTATGAGACATTTGCTTCATAATCCCAGTATTCAGGAGCGCTATTTTCGGTTTACAATTCAGCTCGCAGACACGGAAAAAAGGTCAGGCGCCATCTTGCGCTATAGATATATGAAGACAGATCAGAGGTTTATTCATTTATTCAGCATCTTTCTTCTGTCTACTGTTAGATGTAGACCGCCCCTATTTAAAGGGAATCCGGCCGGTTTGTTCTGCATCCAACAATTTCCTGCTATATTTTTAGATCATCAGTCTACCTGATCGAGACCGAATTCTAGCATCCAGTCTATAAGAAAATGGAAAAAGCTGTTTTTCAATTAAAACATCTCACCACATTACGTATACATCTTTGTACGCATGTAAGTATTGCATACAACGACTCGCAAATAAAAGTGTGCTCATTGACACCGTTGTACGCAAGCACCCACTCACACGCCACATACAAAATATATTTGACGTTACTCAATTTATTTGTTCAACGAACCGATCATTTTGGTGTTTAAAACATGTTTTGAAAGTTTGTACCATCACTAAATTTAGATTTCTTAACAAAAATGTACAAATGATATACAATTATATACAACAAGAAAGATGATATGCGATCTTTCTTGCAACGTCCGTCTCACAAGAGATGCCCTGTTAGTCGCAACGCCTCCATAGCAGCGGTAGAGGAACGACAACTGGGCAAGGTTAAGGTTCGGAATCGCCCTCCGCCCTTCTAAGTTTAAGTCTTCTTTCCCAGTGTTAGTCCTTTCAAGGCTTGCCACAAAACCCGGTGAAGTAAAAACTAGCAACATAATTGGATGGTTCTGTTGTGTGTTCTAAATCCTCCGACAGATTTACCCTAAGTCGCATAACTGTTTCTTTTAAGGTCTTCTACAATTAGGGGTAACCCAGAAGAGAATCAGACAAAAGGTTACAGACAGATGAATTACGCAACAAATGGAGCGCTAAGATAAAAATGAAGGAGAAAATCATTCACGTCTGTCTATATCCAACTCTACAAAATGACAATTGCAATATTCCGTTATATTGAGACACCTGGATTAATAGATAAAGTGATCATTGCCAAAAGTTTAACACGATCAAAATTTTATATGTTACAAAATATTGTTTTAATTAAAATTATATTAAGAATAAGGTTTAGGACAGACAAATACATCGTCTAAAATACTCGAAGGTGTGAGAATGAACGTTTATCGAGATATGTCAACGGGTTGGATAATAAATAATATTTGATATATTCATTAGTCGCTTGAGCGCAGAGTGTGAATGGGTCGCGGTGACCCTTCGAAGTGACCCTTGGCCACGAGCCCACGTCATAAAGATACTGGTGAAAGATAACTATTGTTCTTCACTGATTAGGAGTATAGCGATTTGCTTGGATATCATCATAAATCTAATTTAAAATCGCCTCATATGGCTCGTATGTCTGAGAAAAGGATAGGCAGACAGCAGTCAGATCAGTTAATTCTTTTTTATGAACTCACAGACCAAAGAGAATGACATTAGATACTGTTGCAATTGATATGTGGCGATACTGTTAAGATATATTTTCGATGCCCAGTATAAATGGGTCTGCATAATTTCCCCAACTTTTCTTTATAAAATTAAGGTAGCAAACGAGCATGAACTCCACCTGATGGTAATTGCTCACTGCCGCCCATGAACATAAATGGACTGAAATCAACCAAAGATAGGTTCGAAGTTCTTTCTGTGGTGGACACAGTTGCGTTCTATCCCTGAGGACTAAGTTGGAGCCTCGGAGTTGCCTCGGTTAAGCGTATTTCCCTTACACGCCCTTTAAACCAGAACATAGCAGCAAGAACACAGCTGTTATAAGGCTGACATAGTTGTGGCGGCGGTACCTCTGGAACCGAACAGTAAAAGGGTCTACAAATTTCAAACTTGTCGGCATAAAGTACATTATTAGCGTTTGATCTTAAATCTTGTGAAGTAAAATAGCACAGCATTTATGGAGGATGGTATATGAGAAACATAAACGCTTTAGCACTTTACTTCATGGAGAAAGAACGGCGGTAGAACTAATTAGGCCGAAATCTATTATACAATGCAGGAATGTATGACGAAGTACCTGCCGAAGTAAAAAATATATTTTTTGGACTTCTAACTAATGCGTGTAAGATATAGTAAGAATTAGTAAAAACGACTGCTATTTTTGCTACGCCCGAAGCGTTTAGTCGAATACAACATTGAGTAGAGCCTTGACTAACCACCGATGTGTACATTTGTATACTTTTAAACGACTTTCGACTTTACGATCATTTACAAGTAAATAGCAAAGTATGACCTATGGATTCCTATGGTATATAAGTAATCCCGTCCTATCTCTGGGTTGGCTACCAGGACTTCAAGATATCCTTGAGTAATAAATATGATTGTATATTAAAGGCGAAATGTAATAACCAAGTCTGCTCTACGTTGTGATTATATTATTATAATATTAGAAAAGTGTGGCTACTTGGACTTTTTATTAAGTCTAGTCCAATCGAAATATAATAAACGTCGGCATAAAAAAATGCGATATAAAGGCTACGAATGCTACGAGTACTATAATATTTGCTTCTATAATGACATAATCAAAATATTGTTTTGTACATGTTCAACGTATACATAAACAAATCTAGGGAGATCGTCCTGTGTTATGCTGACCAGGTAAATATGCATAATTAGTTAAAATATTTGTATAATATGCAAACATAGATTAAGCTACCGGATAAAGGAACACTTGTAGAATCGAAATTAAATATAGCCTCGTTTCCATTTCCCTCGTCTAGACCCATAAGAAAAGCCAGAGCATAGTTATATTAAATACCTATCCAGTTTTGAAATAACATCAAATATACTAAAATTACATATAAATATACGAATATTTGTATGTAATCATATATACATATTATTTAATTCATTTTTTACAAATAGAACCCACTATAAGAATCTGTTTGATTTCTACCTAGTCCATATAGATACTTCTGTTGAAATTATTGTGAAGACCACGGGAGAAAAACTTGGCCAAGTCATAAAAAGGGTACATACCAGCTTCCATCGCGTATCCAGCGGCAGCGGCTGCGGCGTGCAGCGCGCCGTACTCCTTGCCATCCATACCGCCCAGCATCATCACTCACTCACACATAACACGAGCACGGTGGACGTCCGCCCTCTGCCGGCGCGCGGCGACATGTGAGCGCGGCGCACGCGCACGGCCCGCCTCCCGCCGCCATTGGCGCGCGTCCGCCAATCGCTGCGCTTCATTTCAAACGCTTTCCTTTTTCCGTGTCGCGTTCTATTTGAAGCTTGCTGATGCATCTCTGTGGCGCACGCCTCGATCGCTAACTCTGCGCTTGCGGCGTAGAGTCGGTTTTGTGTTGGAGCAGGTGTTATAATGTGTCTGTTTTCCCGTTCGGTCGGCTGCGCTTGGGCAGAAGCGAGACGAGTAACGACGGTATGTGCGCTGCTCGAGTAAGCTCCGACAGAGCTTACTCTTCTTTTTGACGCGATG
>DWGW01001467.1:0-11302 GCA_018247775.1 Udranomia orcinus
GGTTTGGCGCATTCATCCTGAGGTTAGTAGTAGATGTCCGCGAGTGGCAGTGACCACTATCAGTTAGACTGCATGTTCTTTTGTTATCTCAAGATAAAAAATCACAAGAGTCAACAGTTATTTTGTAAATTGTTTATATTGTGTATATTGTTGTTCATTTGTTTTATATACTCAGTACTCAATATGTTCTGCAATCTTAGTGGTACGTTTAAGGCGTTAGTACAATACATGGTGTTAAGGAAAACATAAAAACCCTATTCAGGTATGGCATTGTAGTGAGAGTGAGACGTACCAAACATTGTGGTAATATTTTTAAGAAGATCGCCGCTTTGTATTAGTCAGATTTCATTGGGTGAAGTTATTCAATGTATTGATAAATTCGGATATTTTAATGAATAGTTTCAATTCATCTAAGTAATCCTCCCCTTTAAATTATCCTCATTCCAGGCCAGTAGCAGGTGTCCTGATGAGCTACTCCCGCGGCTGCGCAGCCGTGCTCACCCAGATGACAGAGAGTTGCGCCACCGAGTCGGTTCCTCGCTCGCCGACCGACTCAGCCAGCGATGGATATCATTCTGACAGCGATGACTCTCATCAACATCCTGACAGGTCAGTTGGAATACAGGAATAGCTTTGGGAATAAATTAACTATTAAGGTGCTGGGTACCGTCGTGAGAATCGAACACTCGTTGATTTGTTATGATCATGGTAGAACATTTCGATTCCGATGGCACTCCCGCCACACATATTTCAAAGGGACACTTAATGAGAGACTTATGAGACACTTAATCGAGGGGTTCCAACTTAGTCCTCGACGCATCTGTGACTTAAGAAAGAATCTAGAGGGTCTAGGTCTTGGGGTGTTTACAGGTACCGTCTCAGGTACAGTCCACCTGGTGGACACAAGTGGTCACTGTTATCCACGGACCTCCTAGTTGTAGACAAACGAAGTTATAAATTTAAATAAACCTATGTAATGAATAATAGAATGGCTGGATATTTATATTCAAAAAATTATTACTAAGGCTCATTTAGGTTTCCATAGCTAGTAAACGCAGGAATATCTTGTATATAGTAGAATATTTGAGCTTCAATTACAATGTCTAGAAAAAGTATTGAATTCTATTTTTTACTCAACTTTTAAAATCAAAACCTCTCTTACCATGAATTCCAGAAGCAAGCTGGTATCCCAGTACGCAGCAGTGTGGTCCCGGGCAGCAGACGAGGTGCTGCCGGCGCTGGCCACTCTGGACCAACTGCGGCAGACTCCTCATCTGAAATACAAGATTGTCTTTTCTGTTGTTGTTGTGAGTATGATATATGACATAACATTAAGTAGACAGTAGATGGCTCTTTCGACAGCTCTCCGATAGAATGGATATTTGGAATTACTGAAGTTACCAAAGTAATCCAGTTTTTTTTAGTTTATGTAACTTAAGAAAGAACAGTAATGATTATAAATAACATTCTTTAAACACACTGAAAATGTAGTATTTTTAAGATCCAGGAAGTCGCCAAAAGTTTTCAATTGACAAAAGGGCCGCCGTATTTAAAACATTCAAAAAATACTGCTGTACAGGGATTTTAATTTTGTCTAAAGTTCAGTTGACATTAGCTGTGGCAATTAGCCTTAGTCGGCACTCGGTTGCTCATTCAAAAGTTTATTTTGATTACTTATTTTAAATAATTACTAAGTTATCGTTAATATCTTTCCTTCTCTCTGCAGCTATCGTTCCGAGCAGCCATCAGTCTCCGGGACCGACGGCTAGCTGAAGTGAAAGCGCTGCTAGGATCCGAATCAGATGGTACACCCGGCATGACAAGTTTCGTCGCAGCAGCCATGAGATTGCTCAGAAACACTGCGCACACCTTCCCGCTGGGTGACGCCGAGAGAACTGTCATTAATCAAGTAAGTGATAAATGGTATTGACGAAATGAGGTAGATTTGTTTATTGATTTAATCGATACAGATCGATCGCACGATGAACTAGTTTGCAAACCTATCGATCAAAGCCGTTATCGTGATCGTTAACTTGGAGCATGCAAGTGTAAATAATCGGTACTGCGTTTTTGAAAAATTGTGAATGAAAGTCGTAAATCCTGATATTGGATAATATCGAAATTTACGGGTAATATCGAATTTTAATAATACCTACAATTTTGCACAAAAAATTCGTTTTATTTTAATACCTAAAGCAAAGTTATATAGTATAGATGTCATGTTTATAATAACTTTATTTGAGGTAATTTTTTGATACTCCCAAAAGACAAAACACATGAAATTTTGGGCAAAACAAATTCATTCTCTTTCAGATTATCTAAAATTGTTACATTTATATTAAATTTTGTCTAGCTATTACTGGTTCCATCACGTATCTTTCAATTGTTTAAGTTAACTGCTGTATATTATCTTTAACACACTTTCTTAATTTCCTCTGTTAAATAATCTCTCATTCTTCCTTCTTTTTCTCTCTTGTTTTTTGTCTTCGTCTCTCTTTACTTTATTACCCTTTGTTCTTCCCTTTGCGTAGACTTCCTTACATCCCTATTCGTTCTCCCGCTATTATCACCTTCCTTCTGTATTCTTATTTCCCTATTTATTCTCCCGCTGATACTTCACCTGCCATCGATATGATTATTACCCTATTCGTTCTCCCGTTCTTATCGCCTCTCTTCTGTATCTTCATTGCATTATTCCTTCTCCCAGGTGGTGAGCACTCTCCGCGAGTACCCGTGCCTGGCGACGTGCGGCGCGCTGCACGCGCTGGTGGCGGCCGCCTGCCGCGCCGCCTGGGCGCTCAGCCTCCACTCCCCGCCGCTGAGGATCGACACTGACTTCACTCCCGGTGAGCTGGTTCACTTTGTTAACTTAGATGTAGGGAATAGATTGTTGATTGCTTACTAGATTTTCGAATTCCATTACAGTTTTATATTATGAGTCACTTAAATTAAAGATGATCTTATGGTTCTTTAAAAAAATGCAAATTGAATTGTTAAAAATAATGTGCAAATAACGTCAATATATAAAATTAATATTCCATAAATCCACATGGTCTCGAAATTAAAGATGGTAATGGTAAGTAAACAAGAAGTTGTAAAATTGGTATCGAATTTTTAATGTACATATCAACATTTATAATACAATGAATAAATGCTTTAATTGATACCATAACAGCACTGTACTAGATCAAATATAATCGCCATGCAAATACATTTAAAGCCTTTGATTCCTTAGAAAATGTGTGCACAATGGATTAGTAAAGTAATGCACACTAATACATTTTGTGTACATTTCCAGTGGTAATGAATCCGGACAAACATGTCCGGTACTCGCTGAGCGATTCGCGCGAGCGGCGCTCCGACCTCATCAAGTCCTTCGTGTGGCCTGCCCTCCTCGACGGCAACCGCTGCGTCTTCAGAGCCATCGTCCTCACATAACTGGTCTGCACATTACTTTACAACCTAAGCATCGGTCAGAAGGTTGTAGAATATTTCATGGTTCGACTCCGAAGAGACCTCACCTATGTGCCTTGTGGGGGCCATCGTCCTCACATAACTGCTCGTTACTTTACAACTTAAGCATTGGTTGGGAAGGTTGTAGAATATTTCATGGCTCGACTCCGGAGAGGCCAAATTTAAATTTGCCTAGTATTTTGACTTGATTTGGCAAGCGCACACCTAACTGAGGCGCAACTTAGTCGATCGTCGTATTTATGGACGACCTAAAGTGAATTTCGAGTCTTGAGTAGATTACAATGTTCATGAGCAGCAGTCTAGGTGGACTAGTATGTTCGTATTAGTATATGTTCGCTCACTAATTATGATTTTGTATAATCCGACCAGAAACCAATTTAATGAAGACTTTGGAATCTTTGCAATTATGAGTAAGACCATGGCTCACTGTACTTATATAGCAGTAATTATTTGATACGAGTGTGTAAAAAAGATTTTAAATTTACGATTCCAATGATAGTAAACACTATTTAATGTTATTCTCTCGTTACAACCAGAATAAATTGGCTTTGAGCCTAATTTTCAGCAAACCATTAATTTACGTATAAATACATTCCAAACTATCGTGGTTTCCAATTTACAAGAACTATAAGTAGAATATTAGAACTCACCAGTATTTGGGCTAAAAATATAGTAACGTTTTTAAAAACATTTTACTCAACTATCTGATATACATAGATGTTAACAAAATGGAATGGAAGACTTTATTTCTTATCTACGTGAGTGATCAAAAATCTTTATACGATTTTATATTCATCTGAGTCACTGCTCCTTCTCTAAATAATATTTCCGTTATATAAATAATTTAAAATGAAACTTGAAGATGATTCATAACAAAAGTGAGGCGGTAATGTAAACATGCGTTGTAATGCATTGATAGCGTGAGTTCGGTTATCAGATTATTTGTATTTATAATTTTAACAAACTCACAATTGTTTCAATTATGAAAGTGATATACAACACATGCAATCGATAAAAAGTATGATAAAACACTCCATAAGCTACTAATGTGAAGAGATACTTGAATTTTACACATAAAAAAACAATATTTTTAAAGAATTCCTTACTTTTAAGTTTAATTGTAAGAAGTTCATAATTTATTTTTATATTATTATATTTATACGTAATTTGTGAAAGGTATACTTTTAAATAAAATATTCTTAAGTAAATAAGTGTGATGTTTTATTTGTCTTTAGTTCCTTCCGTCGTTAGTTCTATTCAACGCATTACATATACATTCTACACTTGAAATGATAAATTAAAAAAAACTATATACGAGTACATTACCTTATAATTGTACTGCTATAATTCAAGTGGTTACTGCTATAATTTAAATAATTTTCACATCATTTATTATTCGTTGTTTATGGATTTCAGTTATAAATTCAATATCGTCCAAAATGTCGCTTCGTCAATTTTTCAAGCGGCGATATAAACAAATATAACTGGATTCTTTCTTAAATCTTTACATCGTATGTTTCTAACCATAAAAAGAAGCATTCCACGTTTGTTACAATAGCTGAAAGCAAGCATTGCTAACAAATGGATGGTTGTAAAAATATTCATGTCAAGGTTTTCGCATCTGTACAAAAACGAACGTCATCAGCCATGGTTGAACTTTTGTAATTCCAATTATCCGTTGTTAATATCATCCATTCTTAATTTATATCCTGTTCCATAATTAAACATAAATTGTTATGTTCCACGTCAGTATGAGTAACGAGATCAATCAATGATTCAGTCCGAAACATCGGATTATATCTTTATCGAACAATGATAAGATTAGCAGGACGCAAATATGCGACCAATATAAGCAGAGGGGCGATACCGCGATGATAGTACCATTACAACTTGCTTTTAGTGAAGTACTTGTAGTTTCGTTTGATATCTAACAATAGTTCTATTATCTTTGTGTTTTGTTTGGTCAGTGAGTTGTATCGAGACGTTTTTGCTATAGAAAGGAAAGCAGAAGTTTTATAATAATGAGTTTCCCTCCCCCTGGTCCGCCACCACCGCCGTATTACGGGCCACCGCCACCGTGGCCCCCGCCACCTCCACACACTTACCCCCACCACCCCCCGCCCCCGATGCCGTATCCTTACTTCGTACCTGGAGCTGTGATGATGCCCGTCCCGATGGGTCCACCTCCCCCGGACCCGCAAAATCCAACTTACATCACCAATTACATATATCATGGAGAAAGTTCCAACAACACGCAAACGTCTGATCTGGTGCAAATTGCGGAAACTGCTGGAGATTTCAACTGGACGCCCACAACTGCCACTACCGCGGGACATCTTTCTGGTAAAGCGGTTCTAGGAGGCCACGAAGGCTGGGATGGCAGTCCTCTCTGGGTGATACGAGCTTGGCACAATGGAGACTTGATTCCCGGGAAGCTGTCTGTGAGACACAACGCAGCGTCTATAATGTACAATGGGAAAGAGGTTCCTGTTCAGAATATAGAGGTGTTATGTGCCCAACCAGAGAGCCTAAGATGGGTGCCAGCGTCCAACGGCAACGTTCCTCCAGGCGCCATTCCTGGTGGCAGAACATCCTCAGGAGAGGTCCTCTACGTAGGAAGAGCGAGGCACCAGCTATCAATAACGCCGGGCAAAGTCCACCCGAGCCACAATACCTGTTATATCGGATTTGGCGGCGCTGAAGTTGCACACAGGACTTACGATGTTTTGTGCAGGATTAGTTAAATCAAAAGTTAAATCTATGTGCACACGATGCAAGATCTTGATGATCTTGATGCAAGATTTGAAAATAAAATTATGGATTTGAAGATAAAGCGTAGACAAAAGAAGAGATAAATAACGAATTCAAGTGTCGATAAATGAATGTTTAAATATTTTGACAAAAAGTGTTGCAGTTTCGTTGAATTGACATGATTTTCGAGAGAAATTTTCTTATCACGTTATCAATGATGATAAGTATGACAATAGATATGACTCCCTTTGTTTGTGTAGTATTTAAAACTGGTGAGCAGAAAATATGGTTTTTGTTGAGATTAAAATGCATTTTGATAACACTCTGTTGTATTATTGCCTCTGTTGTATTCTGGATTCCTATAAATAATTCTGTGACGTTAAGTAGGTCAATGTACCAATGTAGGTCAATGTGTGTAGTGTAATGTAATGTAATATCTTTGAATTTAGTTTCAAATAAACAATCGATTTTAATTTGAAATTTGAGTTATTATACTATTTCAGCTTCGGTTTTTGTCAGTTTCGGCTAAGACATCTGAAGTACAATAAGTTTTGACCTTAGTGTCGTGAATTATCGAAACTTTTCCTAATAAAAAAACTTGAATGTGTTTTTAATTGGCAATAAATTATAATATGAATACATGTCCCTAATTTTATAAATGCGAGATAATTGGTATATTTATGTTTATGATATCGCTCAAAATTGCTCCGCAATTCCCACCACTGTTCATAATTTATCTTTCTATTTCATATATTTTTTCGGTATAAATAGAAATATGAAGAATATGAAAATATGTAAAAAAAAAGTTTATAGTTTAAAAAGTTATTTAATTACTTTTAAGTAAGGTTGCGGTTTCAGTTTTATCTGAAAAACCTGTTTTGGTCGGAAACTATTTAATGGTACCTTCATCTCTATAATTTCGTGTAGTGTAGGGTAGTATTACCAGACTCCCATTTTGACTATTCCAATCCGCTCCAACAGCGGGGCAAATAGTTTTCTTATAAGCCTTAATTTAATAAGGTATTCTTGCTAAGGTACTTGTAACGTCTGAGCCACAAAAACAAATGATATCATCGCTCTAATTGACTTCAATTCTCGTTGTGACATACGCATGTAACCAATTTGTACGGTAATGATACTTATAACTACAGGATTAAGGTCTAAGATTGATACTTTTCAGATTAGTAGTGGTTGGTGTCAGGTGTTTAAACTGCACATGGGAATGACCTCTTTGGTCAGGTTTAAGTGTCCAATCAGACAAAGCATTGAGCTTTGAAATTGGGAATCCTATACACTTTATAAACCTTTAGGTCGACGATGAGGCCAATGAAAAGATAATGAAACAGATCGTTGAAATTGTAAAACAGAAATAAATAATATGATCGCTAATATAAGATGACGCAGTTGGTATCGTAGCAGCTAAAAACTTTTCTTTAGAAATGTGTCGACTTTCCCTTAAAAGTGGCTAGGTTTAAAGTCCAGCAGAGTGGTAGTACGTAAAATTACGCGCACTATAGAATTTCGCGTAGCAAATTTCACGCGAGGAATAGATTCTGGTTATATTTCTGGTAGTTCTAGGTTAGAAGGTTCTGTGGAACTGCTACATCAAAGCGTCTGAAAGTATCAGCAAATACAGGCAATAAGTGCCTGTATCCATCTCTGCAACATAAACATAAAACCTATTAATCGAAAGCCAGATTGATATAAACACAATTTAGAACACAAGCCGATACAAACATTGATTTGATAACAAACAGTTCGGATTGGAATCGGTTTCGGTGATTGAACACTCTATTTATCGGAAGGCAAATATATTTAACTATTAATTTATCCAACTATTAATTAAATGAGAATTGTACGATTAATAGAATAAGTTCAGAGCAAATATTTATTTTGTTTTCATAGTTGCCCAGATGGATAAATTCTCTTTAATAACATAACCATTTGTCAATTTGATTAGGAAAGAATTGGTGTTCTGGTTAATACTTGAAAAATTTGAATTTTCATAATGAATTGGCTCACCTTACTCAATCCTTTTTTAATTGTAGACTTTTCCGTTGATTTCGTAGTTCTCATTATAAGGGTGAAGGTTGGACTCCAAAATGTGTACCTTCGGTAACGCACTTACAGAATTAGGTTTGTGACGAATGACATCCATGTTTTCAGATTTATGTGATACATATTTCCTGACTTGAGAAGCATAAAGGCCAATATCCTAATTTGAACACTTCACATATATTTCTCAAGTCAAGGTTTGTGAAATTCGTCTAACAGTTGGCTACTACGGTAGACTTACATCGTTAAGCAGTGAGAAGTATATTAATTAAGGAGCACGATGAGAATAATTGTGAGAGATGCCCCGCAACTGTGAACAAGCCAGACACAATCGGGGAAAACAATTCGTCCATTAAGATAAATCTACAACTGGTTAACAGATTCAAATTACCAATTCATGGAAATGTTAACCGTAATCTATTCGGACGAGAGTAATCCAATCTTGCTCAAAAACTTCTCTAATTTGCAGTCATCGCGTAAATTGGACCGCCGGGAATAAGTAAATACGGAGCGGGAATGTCTCAAATTCGGGAACGGAATCCATCTATACTTATATTATAAATCGAGAATAACTCTGCCTGTCTGTTACCTTGTCCCGCTAAAACCACTCAATCAAATGACGTGGAATTTGAGTCGGAGGTAGAGAAACCCAGGGTCAGACATAAGACATAAGTCAAAAATAAATAAATAGTAGTATACAATTTTAATTTATGTCATAGATTTTAATTAATTAATCAATTCAGTGACGTGGATATAGAAAAGGTTCATAATGCTTATGTATAATGTTTTTCTTTCCAAAAAAAGGAAATATCCCACAATCTCTGTTAACTTCCGACCTTACTGAAGCTAATTCATATCAATATTTTTAACGCTACATAATGTAATCAAAAGTATTTAAATAAAATTGACGTTGTTATTGAAGGCAAACACAGTTCTTTAAGAGCATAATAAATCAACAGATGTTGATATATGTTCATAGTAAAGTGTAATTTGCCGTATCTCATAACATCTAATTTTAGAATAGAGCTAAAAATGTAAAACAGGTCTGTTGGAAGAAATTTCAGAGTGAAATTAACATTACTGTTGTAGATGGTCTAGTCTAAAATGCACGCCCCACTAGCCTTTACCCACATATGCAACATTTTATAAACCAATATCTATCTAAGATATTACGAAATTCATTGAGTAAAAAGTACATTAGATGCACGCTGCAAGATTTGTTGAGCAACCAGTGTATACATAAGTTGATTGTGCGGCTGTGCGGACTTTTTGTGTCATACAATTCTTCACCATAATACATTTCTGTACGTGACAGATCGCCCGATTGGATGCCCCTAAGCATGGACGTCTGAGTTTAAAAAGTAGTCAACACATACTAGTAAAAGATTTTTTTATAAATATATCCTTTCTCACATTAAAATAATTTTGTTTAGTTTTAGTTTAGAAGAGCCGTACATATATGATCTGGAAGATCTCTACATTATCTTATTATTTTGATTTGACCAAAATGCATACGTATGTATATGAAACTATAATTTCCGCCAAATGACGGTTTAGTTCCAAACAGGAAACTGGCACATGGGTCTCTATTAACCCGACCCACATTCTGTTCCCATCCAAGGGTTAGCAAGAGGATTATGTTAAACCGAGTCTATTTTTACTATGAGGGGGCAATAGTGACCCTATTGAAACATTGGAACCTTATTGAAATGTAGTCATAGGAACA
The DNA here is from genome assembly GCA_018247775.1 of Udranomia orcinus. Taxonomy (NCBI): domain Eukaryota; kingdom Metazoa; phylum Arthropoda; class Insecta; order Lepidoptera; family Hesperiidae; genus Udranomia; species Udranomia orcinus. Next base: position 10,007 of record DWGW01001467.1, read on the forward strand.
TGTGAGTATTATTAGTTCAAAGTGAACAGACTCTTAAAATAGAATCGCGGTGTATTATTACTTTACAATTATACTTAATTCAACAAACAATGTAACTCATAAAATTGCTAAATAATATTCAGAAGATATTATTAATGATAAAAGCTACGGAGTAAAAGAGGAAAACAAATAAAAAAAAAATTAAGAAAAATATTAAAGACAATTAAAAATATTATTTTAATATTTGTTATTCTTAAAAATAATTTTTGGAATTTAATATATATTTTAAGTATATGAATGAGGTCGAATTTAAAAATAAGGTCATATAGAAGCCCTAACCTGATCATTTGAGCCTCAAAGCCACTGGGGGCAATCTAATCAAGCTAATTAGACCCACTCGGCTCCTACCAGAGCTTGGCATGTGTAAGACCCGTGAACATCTTAGGACCGTCTTGGTCGACACAGCTTAAAAGTTGAAGAACTGTTGAACAAGTGTTACAGACGTGAAGACAAAATCGAACGAATTTTTTTTTTCAGTTTTGCATGTTTGTGGTGATAGTGATAGTTCAGTGACTTCATCAGTGATAGGATTTTGAGTTTTAAAGATTTAAATTTGAGGTATCCGTGTACTTTACTTTCTCGAATATTATATCTGAATAGAAAGAGATATCTGAATTCAAATTAATATAATTTTTGAGTTTTGACTCTTTTTAAAACTTTAAATTTGTGGTACTCTACGTTCTTTTTTCAAAATTTTATTGTTTTATCTCAATAATTTAATTACAAGGAAGCAAATTTCGCACGGTTTAGCCATAAAACAGAATATTGAGAACAAAGTAAGTGACGAAGAATTTTCGTCAGTTATAATATAATATTCGTCAACTTTGTCCGTCGTCAAGCGTGACCCATGGCAGGAAATGAGTTTTTTCGCTACGCTAGCCAAGAAACTGTTCGTAAGAATTTATATATACATATTTTTCTTATAACATCTTAAGCAAACGAGCATGCGATCCATCGGAAAATAGAGAGTCACCTATGGACACCTGTAATGAAACCACGGTAGGATCGATGTCCATTTTTACGTCGAAATGCGTTTCTATCCCTGAAAATTAACTTAAAACGCTTTGGTTAAGTGATTCCCTCATCACACACAAAACAGAACACAGTAGTAAGAACACAGCTGTTATAAGGTAGAAATAGGTTTGTCGGTAGTGCGAGTTCAACCACAAAATTATCTTCAACAATACAATACAAATACTCTTTATTTGCACACCAGATTGATAATTACATACAAAATTAGGGTCTCCAGCAAGGTAT
>DWGW01001468.1:0-11301 GCA_018247775.1 Udranomia orcinus
GTGTTTTATCCAGACAACCCATGGAAATTTGAAGTTGCGGTAAAAGAAATAAATATATAATGTTACAAATATAATATTTTTTATTATATTTGTAATAATATACATATATTTTGTACACACGTGCAATTTATGTGTTTGATCACCAGTTTGCTGGAAGAAATTTCTTGGAGAAATATGCATTGTCTTAGTTCAATCTTGCTGTTCAATATTGTTTTTACGATTTACATTGGTGCATAAATAAATAATCTATCTAATTGCTGTAAGTATTTTTAACGTGTTGAAATGACGTCTAAAGTATTAAGTATTACGCAAGATGCGTGCATTTTACAAATGTGCAAATTATATGTATATTATATTTGGAAACACAAAATAAGACCTAACTTTAAGACTAAGACCTAACGTTAAGATATAAGATGAACAGAAAGAAAGAGGTGAAAAGATAACGTCAGAAAACTCGCATGTATAATTAATAAATTATTTTACTTTTAGCCTCTAACTATGATTTACGTGTTTAAATTATGCAATAAGGATGCATTTTATCGGCATCTTTTACAATAAAAAAATGAACTGTAAGCAAGATTATATTCCATACCGTAAGTACAGTTGCTTTCGCGTGACTGAATAGCAAGTGACCGCTCAAATTATTCCGCACATATTTCTTTACAACAGCGGCTAGTAAAGCCTTAGAATGTAATGAGGGTGTTACAGGGGCTATAGTTGTGCGTGTAAGTGATACGACGCGTCGCGCGGCGAGTGCTCAAATAATTCATGATGTCTCGTCTCGTCCGCCGTGATTGTACTGACCGTGTCAATTCTTCAATGTTCCACACTACCATGCAACGACTGAGATACTATGGAGTTGGTTACGCGTAATTGCCTATAATCAAAGTTGTGTTGTATGTCTTTTTTGTCGTTTTAACTTAATTGGATGGACTGAAGCATTTGTTACGATAATTTGTGTTATATTTTTGCAACCTTTGAAAATATATGACATTTCTATGACATCTTATTTCAAGCTTGTTTTATAAGCAATTCTTTGAAACGGTTGTCAGACGGTATTTACGGTATAAAGAGTTAAATGTGTCTTTTCTCACTTACGTGTGACTCCCGCTTGCATACGCTTTTTATCTTTTCTAACTTTAGGGTACTTTTCGTCAATAATCCAACAGCAGCCAACTAATTTCTTAGTTTCCTACAGTTTTAACATAGGGACTAGGGAGGGTGTGGCGTGAAAAATTCAGGTCTCGGGGTCTTTACCCGGGCAATTCTCAAGGAGGTTTTGACCCCCCGAGGGGTTTTGTAACCTCCGCTGCTTCGCGGAGGAGAGTCCTAGGTAGCCACCAGTCAACTAAGTAATGTGTGTTGTCGGTAGAGGCGTGGGCGGCTTGACCGTGGCGGCGACATGAGCGCGGGCGCGCTGCGGGCGGACGGCGCGGGCGACTCCACGCCCGGCTCCGACGTCGGCGAGCGCATCACGCGCCTCTTCCCCAAGTGCCGCCCCAAGAACATGCAGCACCAGCACGACAGGTGATCAGTGCTTTGACTGCTTACTTCACTGAGAGAATTTGGTTGCTTTCTACAATAGAACAAGATAATAGACGTTCCTAGAATAGAAACAGCAACTTTCGTAAACAGTATTTTTTGTGATGTGAATCTGATCTGAATACCGGTCCAATAACGTACAGCACCAGCGCTACAGATGATCTGGAGTGCTTTCATTGCTTACTGGACTGAGAGAACTTGGAAAATAAATTTGGAATGTGGAATAGAAATGCTAACTTACATTTGGGAAATAATTCGGTAATCTAAACTGGTAAACGCCAATCGATACAGCACCGATCTTGATCTTGATACAGGTGATCTTGTTTACTGAGTGATCATACTTCTTGCTGGAGAAAAAATTATATCAATGCGTAAAATAGATCAAGAATTTCTAGAAATTAATTCGGACGTTAAATCCGATTCCAAAGGCGTGGCGAACCAACCCAAGGATACGGTACCCAAATATACCTTCAAACTTATCCTATCTATGAGTCCTTCTTCTGAGAATTTTTCCAAAATTTGATCGCCGAAACTTCTTATCGTTGCGCATTGCTTGCGAAACGTAACGATTGTTCTCTAATATTCATGTAACCTTTTTTACTGTTATTTTTTGTAAATCCGTTGGAGTATTAATACTTTATATAATTATAAGCACATATTTATTTACTACTCTGCACTGTTAAAATAAACAAAATGTGTCTTTCACAGTAGTGTCATTTACTAAATTATTGTTTATTGAAAATTGTCCCACTATTATGTTTTACGGAAATTCATACAACTACAATATCTATAAAATTTAATATTAAGCGTAGTGTTACAAATTACAATAAACCTAATTTGCTCTTTGCTAGAAACACAGAGTAAAATACTAAAGACTTCGTCTTGTTGTAAGAATGAATTAAGTTCGGCATGAAAACCCATAAGCTGACTCAGTGTGTTCACAAACCGTATATTACGAATATAATCGCGTGGACGTGTTAAAACAACAAAAAAAAACCAAATCAAATCCGCTCAAGCTTATCAATGGAATTAACTGAAATGTTTACCCAACAAACTATATTCCCTCTAGTCACGAGACTAGCGCACACTACGCCAAAACTAACACGATTTGAGGTGGAAATGAGCTTTTTGCTATAACCCCGTCGATCGATGCACCGAGGATGGTGACCCTGTGGGCCGCGGGTGAAATGGAGCGTGATCGCCGTATCGCGTGACGTTCCAGCCGTTCCACCGCCGGTTGCCAAAGCCCCCCCTAATGGCCTAGTTAAGATTCCGAACGCCGAACCGCTAGCTGGAACTTATCTGCAAGAATATCAATTTAATTAAGGCCCCCAATGTACTGATGTTGACGGTTAGGAATTTTGTAATTAACTTCACTAACCTCCCTGATTTTTAGTAACACTTAGTCTTCTACGAGCTATCTCTTTAAATAATATGTACTGTTTAAGTCCGCGTTTAGTTGAATTTCGTTCAATATTGATTTCCATTTACTTATTCATTTATGTATTGAGACGCTCCAAATCATCTAATTCCTTGGAATTCACTTATATCTTATCATTTAAGGCCATAAAGTTTATAATATTCTTTTCGCTATCTACTCGACGTAATACGGACAATAATTCATAACAAAACTCCAATGATTGGTAAATTATATAATTAGTTATCAATCCGTAATAGTGCCCAGTATTCAAGTTTAACTTTTCTATTCCAGACTGAACTCCGGCCTGGAGAGCCGAGAGATGAACAACATTAACAATGGATCTTCGGACGAAGAGCGCAATGACAGTCAACTGGTCATCCTCAACTCCAAGGGTGGCACCTATAAATTGAGGGATTCTAGGTAATTTCAAAATTACACCCTGAATTTAGATTAAGGTTTCACATAGCACGATTTTCTAAAAACTTGACGATATCAAAAGGCTTAAATGGGACTTAAGTAGATTTTGTGCATAGCAGATATTTGGTAAACATATATCCGTACGAAAATTAAACGCAATTAATGTGTAAGAATCTAATTACATATTAACATTATTAAAAATATCTCGAGAATTAACCGAAGATATGTTGAGAACATTCAACACGTTTTATTGTTCTGACACAAACAATATGTTTCAATGTACTAGGATAATAGAAATAGCTGGCGGCAGGGAGTTGTACTCTCAGAGCAGGACGAAGGCGGTGCGTAAGCTCCGGCATAACAACACGCACAAACACAACATGAGGAACAAGGTTCGGGCCCTCAACAAAGACACGGTCGACTACGCGGACAACCTCAGTAATGAGGTTAGTATTCAACATTGACATTGGTATGCGTCACATGAACGTCGGACACACGATACTGTCTAACAACGATATGATCGATGGAATCACGAAGAGAATAGATTAAAATGTAATTATGCCAGCAGAAAAAAGTTTGTGGTCATGTGTGTTTTGTGGATAAGTGAAGTTATTAAATGATGATAAGGTTTTGAACATCTAATTGACGGGTAAAATATAAAGTATTGATGACTTTTCAGATATCCTTGCACAGGATAAACAGCGAGCCCAAGAAGATGATATCTCGCCACACGTCGCCCACGTATACGAATGGCGACCGAGAACTTATTATCGAGCCAAGCGCTATGGGGATACCCAAAAACAGCTCGCCTATATTAGACCCGCATAAGACTAGTAACGTCAGCACCAAGAGTAGTCCTATAGCCGTCGTAGCGGACGGCGAAGTCATGGTCTTCGATGACAATGACGATTGGAAAGGTAATTTTAATATTTTTGATGAGCCTACGCTTACAGAGTAATGCCAGTACCAAGTATTGAATCTACCCCCGTAAGGTATCATGAAGTTTTGATTACTTTAGGAGTATATTATTCAAAATGACTAAATTCGTTCGAGATTTGCATGAAGTTAGCAAGGCTTTGAAGACTTCAATGGAGGGTTTCAAACTTTGCGCTAACTATCGGAGTTTGAGTTTTATTTGAATCCATTTAGGAAAGCAAACGTGGCCCGACAAATATAGCGATATGTAATTTAACTTGGAATGTTTGTGTACATAACGTTTATGATACGCCTAAACTTGGAACAATTGACAATTAAGCTTTTCAAACTGTTTGTTCTAGTTTCTATGTTGAAATTATGTGTGTCGTACGCAATTGTTGTATATTGCTTAATTTCTTTCACCTTCATTACGACCCGACCTCGCTTTGACCGTTTTGCTATGCTTTATTTATATTTCTTTATCCAACTCGCCTTAGTTGTATTATTTTGTAAACCTAGCAGTAAACCTTTGTCATACAAAATGTTTATTATGAACCCCTAATGTATTGGCTCTGTATTCGGAAATGCTTTCTATGTATGATCGATGTTTACAAATTTAACCTGTTTCCTCCTAATCCGTTAACCATATTCATAAAATCTTTTTTTCTTTTTCTTTTATTTTCAGTGATATTGAATTCTGTGTCTCTAGGTTTGAGGATGGAACCGGACGCTAGTGACGATGAAATAGATATCAGTGTTAAAAGAACTTTAGACAATATGAAAAATGGTGATAGTGATGTGATGAACAATAAGAGTGAACTGAGCTGTGATGGAAGTGATTCACTTCCCTCTAGGGAGGACGTGAGACTTAGTGACGGCAGTCCCACGGGAGTGTGGTTGTCGGGAGACGAGGAAAAGAACAGGGTTACTAGAGTGATAGGAGAGCTCCCAATAGCCGAGTACGAAGGCTCTCCGAGAAGATACGGAATTGGAACGCAAAAGAGCCATGTCAGATCTCCTAGACCTGGATTTCCACAGGTTAGTCAATTTAATTACCTGGGTACAATATTTTTATAGTAATTTAAGACGACTTTGACATAACAGTATTAAAAGCAACATTTTAAAGATGCGTCAAAATGTATTTACCTAAAATGAAACATTTTGGGAAATGTAGCTTTACCACGCCTTGCAAACTAGTACGATCAGTGTCAGAAAGGGCTGGTGAGCTAAAATTCATGCCATTTTTCTGCTATGTTCCAGAGAGTGATGACAGAGAGCAGGGACATCACGCCGCCGCCCAGCTCCGCCGCGTTCGACTATCTGTACGAGTTCTCGGAAACACGGAAAGTGTTGGAGGAGTTCTTCAGATGTCCGGGGGGCGCCGCGCCGCAGATGATCAATAGTAACGACGAGATTGTGAACTTTCAGGTGCGTCATTATTACTTAGTCATTTACATAATCAATATGGCCGCAACCTTTTAATGTCCCACTGCTGGGCATCTCTTCCCACAAATGGAGGCCTGAAGCGTACTCCATCACGCTGCTCCAATTCGTGTTAGCGTAAAAACTGGTTAGTAGCCAACCAGTACGTCGGATGTTTTCAAACCCCCAAATAAACTCCGACAAGTTTTAACGACAGTTATCTATCGATCAAGAATAAATTCTCGCAATAGATCACTGTTTCAAGTTCCTCTTACGAAAAAAAATACACGAGTAACTTGTTTTTGCATCGCTCATGTAATAAAAAAAAAATAAAACAGCCAATGGACATCAGTTTTTTTAGGTCGACCACAAATGTTGCTCTGATGGTAAGTGGTCACTGCCGACCATGGACAGTAATCAATCCAAGAAAGAATCGATGTTCCTTCTCAGGTCGAGCACAAAGGAGTTGCTAGTGTTATAAGGCAGAAATAAGTTTGGCGGTGGTGCCTCCGGAGTTCAGGTGTCAAAGGCTCTAAAATATCAATACAAGGACTGCTGTTTCCGACATACAGCAAATATACTACTATCGATAGGTTCCCTTTAAACTATCTAGCTAACTATATCACAAAAGCAATAAACCTATGCATGCAGGGCGTAGGTCAAAGCGGGTTTGACTAAAGCCGGCTATTCACGGCGCGACAATAGACAATAGGCTTTGACGTCGTGTTGCATGGTATCATCACCTATCAGATGGCGTGGAGACAGAGGACAGACAGACTACGTAACAATGTACACATGTTTTACCTTTGTGCTAACACATCCTACTAATATTATAAATGCGAATGTAAGTTTGTTTGTTACGGTTTCACGCGAAAACTACTTAACCAATTATCGTGAAACTTTGTACACATATTCTTGGTAGTATTAGGAGTAACATAGGATACTTTTTATTACGAAAAATATAATTAAATTCAAATCAAATATCATTCGATTAGTTATTTCCACCCGGCGTCTACCGATGTCACAGTGACACGGGGATCGGGACCGAGAAATGATTGAGGCGATACGAAGTGTGCCGGGTCAGCTAGTATGAGACATGTGCATGAGACATACACATGAGACATTAATAGTGATACGACAGGAAATAAAATTGTGTAAGTAAATCTAAATAATGATGTTCTGTAACCTAATGTATGGTCAAGGGTAATTGTAAACAGGGGTGATCGTAAACAAGCTTTATATAGTAAGTCTTAGTTTATTTACATTTTCATGTTAAATATGAAATAAAACGTAAATGTAGTTAACATGAACATAACCATATACTAAATTGGATATCACTGGATGGCTCTTACCGATAGTGGTATTTTCACGCGTTTCCGTGCTTCGGAGGACACGCTAAGCTGTCTGTCCCGGTTGTTATCGACAGATAGCAGTCGTTGAACCTTGTCGTCCATTTGGGGTTTGGAAAACAACCGACGTACTGGTTGGCCACTAACCAGTTCTTTGCCAACACGAGTTGGAACAGCGTGGTAGAGCACGCTCGAGGCCTTCTCCAGTTGTGGGAAAACAATTGTGCCCAACAGTGGGACACAAAGGGTTGCAGCCCACATACGTACCCGCATTGGAGCAGCGTGTTAAAGTAGCAAGGATTGTCGCAGTGGAAAGATCATGCCCAGCAGTGGGACACAAAGGGCAGCCCACATATAACGTACTATAATCTCATCCACAATTTGTCGTTACAATACAACGCCAGCCGGACTGGCGCTAGTGACGTGCGTTTGAATAATGAGGTGTGCATTACACGTTGCAGCGGCGTTGTTCTGGCGTTGGCGTTAAGTGCTCATAGAATTTATGTCGTCACTCCAGCATACTAGTTATGCTATCATGCCGGACATAGAACAGAATTCCGTTGTAAAATATGCTTCTATATATTTTTTGTATATACATATAACATGTATATAATATATAAAAGTGTAATATATAATGTCTCATAAATAATATATATCTATAGATATACATATAATTGATATATATAGAATAAATTTGTTAGTGTTTGCTTGTTTGTACATGGAAGATATAAAGACAAAACCATTTATAGCGGTTTATTAAAGAATAGAAATAAAATTAAAAATAAAATATTTTTAGAACTATTGTCTGTTTGTCTGTACATTTGTGCTCGCATGACTCAGCTGACCCTATTTGAATGCGGTTTCCACTGTATTGTTGTAAGCTTCACTTAGCATTTAGTGTTTGTTTCATAAAAATCGGTTCATAAATAATAAAAAAGTTTTGTCAATTTAAGTGGAAGGAGGGGAAAGAATGATTGAGGCGGTACGAAGTACGCCGGGTCAGCTAGTTATACAATATTGTAAGAAAGTAATAAAAAGAGATAAAAAGGGAAGGGAAAACTACTCCATTGTCGTTTAATAAACGTCGGTCTATTAACAGTTTACACTTCTCATAGTCGATAGTATCAGGATAACCGTTAAAATATCACACTGACTGACTAACAATAATTGATATCACTGTCCCTGATGGCCTCCAACCTCCCTTTAACCACCCCGAACCTTACCGGGAATAATCTACCAAACTGATACACCAATACTTATCTGTACAGAGATGCCGTGAGTTACTTCTTCACTTGGGAGCAGCGTTTCCACTAGCAAATCCAACAATCCATAAGAGATTCCACAGAGTTATTCCTTGGTTACGGAGCAGCGCTTTCGCTGGCTGCCAACTTATTGCTGTCTGTCAGTTGACGATTGTCACGTCCTTATAAAGCACGAGTAGGGTAGGTAGTCATCGCACGATATTCATTTTCTTGGCGGTAGATGCAATACATCGGACCCTATCTATATCCACCGTATCTCGCATATATTTTTAATGTCATTCAGCCAGAGTATCCTAACAATATATTTTACAACATTAAGGCAGCAAACGAGCAAGATTCTCTGATGTTAATTTATCACTGTCGACCATCGACATATGGAAGCCAAGAAAGAATCGGAATTGTTTTAGTCGACCACCTAAATGCTAGTTACTACCTTTAAGGACTAAGTTTCATTATTAATTGGACCCTGTTAAGCAGAAAAGATCCAGTGAACATATGATGTGAAATCGAGTTACACGTAGTTTTTCAAGAATTACAGAAATTCTTCCCATAAAAATGCACAATTATATGCACAATTATAATGATTTAAAAATCCACATATTGTGTGTTATTACACTGGCGATTTTCAAAAGGCGATGTACCTAATTAAGATTTTTTACTTTGACCGTACGAATCTACTCAAAAGTAGAAAATGATGTTGGATCTTTTCTGCTTAACACCGTCCAATTGCGATCTATAAAAATGTTTTTTTTTCAATAAAGTACCTTTCAAAATTGAACGACATTACAGAGTAATTCAATCTCAACCGTCAATTACATTTTATTTATAGAAGCTTTTTAGTCGCGTTCGGCTTAACAAACTTAATTTATCAGGCAGAATTGCAAGTGACAAGACAGCGCGGTTATCTGCTTCCGCCGATAGCGTCACGCCAGTGACGTCACGACCAAACGTCATGATTACCAACCATACCACGAAACCCTTATCTATTTACGAGTATATGGATGGTTGTTGCGAGTGAAATGTAGCACTTATATTTTTTTATCCGGCTCGAAGAACCAAGAGTGTAATTAGTACAATTAATCTAAGTCATTGTTGGATCATAGCGTATATCGTTTTAGTTTGTTTATTACATGTAGTTAAATATAGTTTTGACAATTACCAAATATCGCCTATTTCGATAAAAAAATCACAGAAAAGTGACATTATAAAACTTTCAAAGATACTTTACTTTATTTTCAATGCTATTCACATACCTAAAAACTAAATACTATATATATCCTATCATCACCAAGAATCGAACCCAGGTTATTGGTCAGGTTACCCATTGGCGTAGTGGTTAGCGGTTCGCAGTTTCCATATGATTTGTAGAGCAGCAAAGAACAACTGTTTCTCATTCAAGATAGCGTCCAAAGCGAATCAAGCTCAAATCAAAGAAAATAAAAAATTGTAGCAAACTACGGCCCGACTTGGAATAACCACTTGCCTTGCATTTAAATGCCCCACGTGACTCCGAAGACGAACAGGGACGCCACGAAGACATGAGAATGAATTTTTTTTTTAAATTACCAGCATGTCAATATATTCTAGTAATTTTGTTAACCCCTCCAGCTATGCTCGAAGGCTTGTGTTCGACATCTCGATCGTAAGTCCGATACACTACACATTGGGCTATTGCCGCTTAAAATGAAGGAAAATTTTGGGAATAAAAAGAGAATGAAATGAAAAGAGATAAAAAAAACTCATTCTTTTGTATAGGGTCCTAATTCTAATCTCTTGAGCATTCAAAAGGACGTGGTACAAGAATGTTTTTAAGAACAATTAAGTCAATTAATTTAATTATCAAATACGATGCAATAATATTTTAAAACAATTACCAATGATTTAAAATCAATTGTATAAAACCAGAGTAAATATAAATTGTTAAATTTTTTAATTGTATTTATTAAATCAATTACAAGTATTGTATTCCCGAATAGGGTAGATTCTAAAGCAATTATTTTGTTTGTAAACATTATCAAACAGTCAGCAATAAATAATTTTTATTTCGTTTCATTTTAAGTTCTGACTCCGGAGGCATCACTGCTAGACCTGCTTCAGCTTATAACAGCAGTGTTTAGGAGTTCCAGCTCTTAGATCTTAGATTTTTTTACGTAAGGCAACCTGGAAGGTGTACTTTCCGCCACGGGGTCGACGGAAGATTATGTTGAACTCCAACCGACCAGAAATCTGACGGTGATCCATCACAGCAGGACGGAGTCACGGCAACACTTGCGTACACTTCCGTGACTAGATCATTAACGCATTTATTGTCGACTTGAAACAGATGGATTATATGTTCAAACCTCAATAAAGTATGCAATCCGAAATAATACAATTTACACTAAAAATGCTTTATAGTAGATTAGGAAAGTATTGTATACAAAATATTTAACTTCTAGTAAGTATTCTCTTCTTATAAACTTGGCTTGTCGACAACCCTACTTCAACTTCAAATCTTTGTAAGCAAATCTATTTCGATGTAAAGTAAATGGTTTCTTTAAATATTAAAGCGTATTTGTTGTGTTATAATATTAAGAATTATAAATGAACTTTTTCTCATGAGTTTTTCTTTTGTTTGCGTAACTGCGTGCGTGAAATTTATTATTGTAGAGTTCCTTAGGTTGATTTTCTTTAAGAAAATTAGTAGCATATCACAGTATTAGCAATTTTTTAAATCTTCGAGCAAAGCTTGTGTTAGAAGTGGGTTCTCGTCAAATGCAATGGGACTCTCGTCAGAATCGAACCCAAATCCGTCACCCTAACTATACTCTATTGCTTAAAATTACCTTCCTCAAAACTTGCGCTTTTAAAACACTGTCACAAACATTCATACTAATATTATAAATGTGAGAGTGTGTTTGTTTGTTCCTCTTTCACGTCGCAACTTATCTATTAGGTATATGGTATGGTTTATGTGTTTGGAGATAGTTAGGAG
>DWGW01001469.1:0-11300 GCA_018247775.1 Udranomia orcinus
AGTTCATTCGTTTGTTAGTTTGTCTGCATAGTTGAAAGAAGCTACAAGTTGTTAAAAGTAAAATTATGTAAGTAATATCAAGTAAGAAATGTAATTCTTGTTTCTACTTCGTCGTGAAGTGGATATACACATGGATTTAGACGTCAAAATAGATAAATTGTGAGAAACTTTCTAATATATGTATACAACAATACTATTATAATATTACTTAATTCTAAAGGGTACGCAAGCCTGGTTCGACTAGGCAATATATGATACTCTAAATCTGGCAAAGAATTTGAACCCGGCTATGATATATGATTGATTGAGGCTATGATTACATGTCTCCTCTTAGCAATCGCCTGCCAATTATTCTCACCGTCCAATAGATACTAAGCACTGGTTGTACAATAAGCAATATAAATCCAATAATATATCTAAGTATAGAAATGCATTATAAATATATAAACGGTTACATGTATTGCAAGAGATATAGCGATAAAATAAGCGAACAATTGAAACATAAATCCGCAAGGTAATTTGTTCAGTAATTATTTCGATTCGTTTATAGAGTCAATCGATTACAGTAATTTAACTAAAAGGATACTCTGGTCGCTTCATTCAGAGATGTTGAAATATATCTAGAATTAAATTTTACGCGGCAATACGGCAAAGATAAGTGGACTCTACATAAAATTAAAGTCGCCTCCACGTTGAAATAACTCTATATTAAATTTAATTTAGCTCTATCTTAAATTAATGTGAGCTCGTTTAGATAAGTTTCACAAGCTCTGTTGATTTCAGATTGTGATCAAACATGCTAACATATTCATTTAACTTCCTACATTAGAAATGCAACATTTTCTTGCATATGTATGTTTTTCATCTTAATTGTTTTTTTTTTATTATAATGTGATTTAGTTCTTTGGAGATATTGCTAGGTCACGTACGTTACATATTATCTTAGTATAGATACTATACAAGTCGCGCAATTCATTCAACATTAGAATTAGAAAAGAAGTGAATACAATTAGAGAAGATAAAAGACTTAAAATATCTTCTGTAAAAAAAGATTTTTCTAATAGCAAGAACACTGATGTAATGGGGCAGAAATATATGTTGGTAGTGGTAGAGCTCCGGAATGGAATCTTAAGATTCAATTCTATTCCGGAATCATCTTCAAAACCAGCTGACACGTGCTTTTTCGCTAGGTTTAGGCAATAATAAACCCAGGAGTCTATCGTCACCGAGGAGCCTCATAATTGACACCGTTACTCGTGTATCTTCGATAAGGAATCGTCGGTCATTCTACGCTATAAAGTTTTACAACCTCTTTCACAACCAACGGGCAATTTATGGCTTTTTTATATCACGAGTAAACATAAATAATAATATGGGCGGACAGAACGCTCGAGAAATTGAATAGTACACAAATTATAGTAATAATGAGGAGGCGAAACGGGGCGGGCGTCAGTCAAAATACGAAGAAAAAATTGGGGCAACAAACAAAAAAAAAACACCCGCGTTCCTCGCAATGAAATAGATCAAACAAATATCTATTTAATTAAATGGTACAGATAAAAGTAGATTTGTGTTTTGACAAGTTTGTTTTATACGAAAACATGGTTGTATTACATGGATAGTAACTGTAGCATGGTACTTTAAAGTTAACGCGATATATAAACAGCTCTATAATAGGTAGACCTTAATAATTTCAAAAACAGTTGAAATATGACAATAAAGACATGCAAATACCGAAAATCATCGTAAGAAATCTATAGTAGTAGTTTTACTACCTAATTTCAGCAGAATTCAAAATATGTTATGCTAACTATACCTACAATATAATGCGGGAAAGCGAAAATTCATTCAAAAGACAGTTTTGAAAATCACCAGAATATGCAGGTTTCTGTGTACCCAGAAACGATATACCGAAACAAGGGCAACAGATAGGTATAAGACATTTTCGCGTCCCCACGCTACGCGGCACTGCATGTAGCTTCCATTACTTTAGTGCTCTACACCGCCATTTTGTATTTATACGAGCACATTCAAACACAAAACATCCTCTTTCGCTTATCTAAAGCGACACTTGATCGCTAAGTACACTTCACTTTAAGTGGCACTCGAAATGTGTTATAAAGTCGGAATAATTGCCTATTAACTACCAATTATAGATACCAGGCGATCATACAATGGTGATAGATTGTTGTATTGGAGATTTACGAGTGGATAGGCTTTGTCAAGGCCTGTTTGTAATTGTGCGTGGGTATAATGAATCTGAGTATATTCTCCTGAACTCTATAAACTTACCTATTGCTAATGAAAAAATTAAAAAAAATCCGGAAGACGTTGGCATTTTTACGATTTTCAAATTATTAAATCCATTATCGATGTTTAGAGTTTTTTAAGAATATTATGCTTTTGAATCGGTATTGAAAAATGTATTCTTATGTTTAATTTGTGCCTAAAGCAAAAGTTTTATAATTATTTTATAACATTCGTATAAAAATATCGGATCATAAAGAATGATAGAAATCGATAAACATAAATACAAACCTTAGTATAATTAAGCAGGTTTGTACTAGTTTAATTTATATAGAAAATATTTCGTACATGTGACCATTTCCAATATCAAAAATAAAGCACTGGCCAGAAACAATTGGGAAAGACCGCTGCGGCTGGCTCAATTTTTAGCATTTTAGGAGTCACGATTTATCTTTAAGATCTTAACTGATTGTTATAGCAATAGGTATTTGGTATACCCGTGATATTTAAGGAATCGAAAGGGGTGACAGGTTATTAATATATCTAATAATTATATACATAGCATACATAGAATACACATAAAGCAAAACTAACTATATAGCATTAGCATGTAAATAATTTTCAATACAAATCATTTCTGTACAACGTACGAATGCCAAAGGGTCTCTGGCCATCGAACCCTATGTGGGTTCCTAATAATATATTCCCATGAGCATTTATTATTTCCACGTTGCGCATCAGTATGCCATTGTGGTACCAGTGGCGCCAATAACATAACCCATTATAACTCATACCGTTATCAAACGTATAGGAAACACCAACGCGCACGTCACTAATTGCATTATGTCGCGTGCATACAGATTGATACGTGAAAACATTTCAAGCTTATGGTGATTTATTGTGTATATATCGACGACATACGTAAGACCTTCTCTTGCAGTTGAAATTACTTGATAATTTTCATTTAGTATTGTATGTACGATAATCATGATATTTTGAACGTAGGTACCTATACGTTTTAACAACTATCTCGAACCGTTATTGTTCGCAAACCACAATCTATATATAGGTATAAGTTTTTATAAATCTCATCCTACATTACATACATTGTGCCCGTAGTGTTCGAGCAAATCTGTTGTGATATATGAACAGGATTATATGGTCTAAGTTCAATATACATTTACGTCTAGTATTATTAACTAATTGTATTCATTATTAACCAACTCTACCTCGTAATGAAATGCAGCTTAGACTTAAGTTTCTATTAATGATTTCCAGCAATCAATTCAAAGAACCTATTCGCTGCTAGATATCATTAGCTAACCGTACGCTCATTACTAAAGAAATACGATACAGATAAAATCTAAATTCATAGCGAAAACTTATTTCTCAGGGCATCACACCAGGGCTGCATAAGAAATGCGCGAGCGCGTCTCCAGCGACAAATTTCAATGTAATCTGTATAATATTACAATTTGCCGAATGAATTATTCAATATGGCGGTCGCGGCTCGATCTTTATTCGATTATATCGAGATTTACATATGTACGTAATGCGGGCCGTGGCCTGTACCTGTCGGCCTAGTACTCGTAATAATAGTTACAGGCTCTAGGGCGTCGGTCGACCGGGAACACAGCCGCTGGAAGATCTAAATGGAAATTGTGTTAGGAACGCGGAATGCTTTGCGGGTTTAACTTCCTGGTAGGCCGACAGCTCAACTTAGTTTTCCTTTTCCTGCTCGAGAGAAAAGTGTTTGTTTGTCTGTCAGCAGTCGATAATTGAACAATTTCTAATCCGTCATTTAGTACTTCATAATTGTTATAAACTATTTCCTTTTTTTATTATAAGTGTTACAATGAATGAAAATTATACTTAGTGGCATTGTCTTCCAGCCAATTCTCAGTGCTGATGAGAGATTGTGGTAGTACAAGACCTAAACACCCAACCCAAATAACTGACGAAATAATTGAAACAGATACATCGTGTCTAAACGTACATCTGTAACTAAACTGCAACTAAATGATACATAGGTACTTTACTACTGCAATTAATCAATCTGAAATAGTATCAAGGTGTAGTTCTATCAATCTCAGCTTGTTTATTAATCATTCTCGTGCATAGTATTGCGAGCTTTATCTCTGAAGTAATAGCAATAATACATCATTAGAAGATAACTGTCTTTCAAAGAAATAAATTAATAATGAATTTTAAAAAACAAAGAAGGACATTTACGTTAATATCGGGTTGTAATACTGTCTAATGTAATAGACGAATAGAGTAGTTACATGTGGTAGCAATATTTTCATCTATATATACATATATTAGTGGTATCCTAATAACAGCACAACTAGCTCATACAATTATCTTTATTCTAGACCATGGTATGAGATAAGGAACAACGTTTTTCAAATAGATAACGTCATGGAAGCAAATTATAGTTTTCTCTGATAACCCTCGGTAATATCGACAAAAATCGTAATATCAAACTGCAAGAAACGAAATTAACTCTGTCTGTTACCTTTTCATACTTTAACTGCTGAACCAATTCAAACAAAACTCGGTATAGAGATAGTTTAGACCTCAGGGCAGGAGATAGGCTAGTTTTTATTCCAAAAATCATCCCTTTCGAAGTAGGAGTAGGATGCTTTTTGTATGGGGAATCGCGCAAGTTTTTTTTTCCTCTATCTATTCTATAATGCTGGCAGATTCGCGGGTAAACGCTAGTCTTTTATAAACTAAGTATAGTAAGTATAAAACTTGTAGCTTAGAAACAATAACACATTGTATAGGTATCTAGTGCTAATTTGAATGTCTAGACGGCCCAATGTATTCTAGTATTTGTAATACAATGACTGAGCGCTCAAACGGCCGCCTCGAGGTCTTAGCATTTATTGGTTAGTTTTAGAAATATGTTAAGGTATTTTATGAAAAACGGTTGCAACCATTCTTAAGTCATAAGGGATCACCTAGGGTACCAATTGGTGACCATTGGTTAATGTAACCAATTCGCAAAAAATAAAACTTTCAAGCCTCTTTCTCTCTCTCAAGCCGTTTAATACATTATTACCTATAATATGTATGGAACCTACCTATTAATGATGTATGGAAATAAAACAGAATGCCACAAATATATGAACCACCAACTTGCAAACGGAAAGAAAATAGAAGATGCGAAGACTATAGTGACATTGACCGAATCTGTGCTGTGCGCATGCGGCGAAGAGCGGAAACTACCGCAAACACTCGTTTTATATGAAACAAAATATTAACTCAAAATAGTGAACTGATCGTACGCAATGCAATGTTGAATAATAAAGAAAAACTTAAGACAAGTGATATATAAAAATATCGCCTGCTTCACTCCGTTAAGAAGTAAACAAATGCTAACACATCCGTGGCATTTCTACACTGACATTTTAATCCAATGTGATTCCCAATCCAATATCCTATAAATATACCTATATATAAATAATAGTGAAATATTTGTCTAAGGAATTTCATGTTATACCTACACAGGTATAGGTAACATGAAATGTTTTATTGAATAATCAAACTTATTGCTGTAATCTGCATATTTGAACTGTTTTTGTTGAACCACCCATTTTAAACACCTTTTTTGGTCGAAGACATTGGCAGAAACTAATAGACATATGTAAAGCCCAAACAAGACTGTAGCATCGGAAAAAATAAGTTAATAGTCCTGATCGATTTTCGAATAAGGTCGCAATGGCAAAACAAACACGTAAGTCAGCGCGTTAAATAATCTGTGTGAAATATACATGGAATAATATACAAATGGTATTCTATACGCCAATGTTAAATTTTTAAACGCGCGCCTAATACACCTAGTATTAGGTGTCTGTATCTATCTGTCAAAATAACTGTCTATGAACCACGTTTATGTTTAGAGCGGGTAAATACGGCACATGGTTTCGGCAAGGAATCTCGAGGTTTGCTAGCGATTACCTACAAGTACTGCACTGCGAGCGAAACAAGAAGCATTTCACGGCGGATTACGCTGTAACCTCTCCGTACACAAAGCTCGATCCACGAGCGAGTAACCCAACACTGGCGTAACATCACCAGTTTAATATTTAATAAGTCACGCGAATAGTGGAGCCGTCCACGCGTCTAATGCGTTCCGACGTGCGCTCTACGAAGCGGACCGGGGTATGGCCCGACTGGAAGCGTTGGAATTAGCGAGCGTAACTTTAACTCTAAATCTGATTTACACAGTTTAAGTAATTAAATTTCTAATAACATTAACATTCTGAATGATATTCTAAATAACATTGATAACAATTTTAACATAAAAATTTTATCATATAGCCTCTTTTCGACGAAGTGTACGAAGATAAATACGTTATAAAATGTTAGTTTAATAGTAACAAAAGAAAAGAAAAAGTCGAAATTTCGTACTTAAGAATTTACAGTTCTAATCTCTACTTCTACTACTCGAAACTGGAGATTCGTCAAATATAATTCAGGTGAAGCTTTGAAGTTTATATTAAGTCATAAGGCACTGAAATAATTAATTTTTAACAGATATCGAAAATATAACAGTTTTTATATATTATCTGTATATTTTTATTTGTATTGTTCATAAGAGACTATATATATTTTATTAAATGTTAAATGTCCACAATCTCCAACACTGGCGACCCACATAATCTAAGAATCCAAGCGGAAGGCTTTGAATTTTTACTAAATACGGACCATCTCTATCGTATTGTGAGCAAAGAATAATGTTTGATGAAACACACAAAGGTGGGATTATTATCTCATAATTGATATAATAATAGATAATATGGGGAGTTATTACTGCGTTAACATGAGTGAGTGGTCTATAAAGAATGAAACTGATCACGAGGGAGTTTTTGTTGCTCCGTTTTAAATATTATCATAATACATCTATGTTCATTTTATTTTGTACTTACATATAAAGTTGATATTTGGATAGACGAAATCTACGAATTTCAAATGGGTAATCTGACTCTAGGCATACAAGAAATTTGTGAAAACATATTAATGATACGTTTACTTATGACTACATGTCCTGCGTAAAAGTCACTACGCCGAACTGCTGTTCAAAGAGTCCTGGGTTCGATTCCAAGCGAGGAAGACATTTGAATGACAATATTATATTTCTGTCCTCAGGTTCAATGTAATATTCTAGTTTTTGTGCGTTGTCCACGACACGGGGAATACTACATTTTACTTACGCCCTCGGATCTCATAGCAAAATTCATGTTATTTTTATTTAACACAAAATACTAAGTCACTCCCGTACCTATTATCATACAGCATAGTGGACGATATCACCAAATACAAAAATCAAATCGACGAGTAGAGTAGATTGAGATATTATGAAAAGTAAAAAGCACATAAGTGCACACGCACAATAAAATCCTCGTAAAATTATTATGAAGTATTCATTACGGACATTATAAATCGCTCGCCAAATATAAAGAGACGAAATCCTCACTTAGGTCGTGTTGGACATTTTTTATTATTTCCGCATTACAATTTGAATACAAACGTATCGCGTCGGGGACCGTTCGCAAAAGTTTTTTACGGTTTCCCGCGCGATAACGCGCGACGGCCAAAAAGCATTTCTGTGTTCTTTTGCATCCGAATAAAACAAAAAACTAAAAGAAATACTAAACATCGAGCCGACCGTGACGCATCCGACGACATTTTTCAATATCGACGCAAAAAAAAGATATTAGGCGAAATATAAGTAACTATGTTTCAAAATAACCCTGCTATCTTGCCGCTTGACGGGGCCCTTATCGCGGGGGCTATTATTCAAATCGTTCGAAAACGAAAACAAAAACCGCGTCTCCTCTAAAAGCTTAGGGTTCGAATTTCCGAGGTATGTCTTTTTGAAATTTCATCGTTATTGTTTTACGCGGTTCACGCATGACTCGCTAGAGGGAGAGGCGCGCGGGCCCGCCGCGGAGGAAGGAGAGGCGAGCGCGTATGATGGACGGGCCGAGTCCGCCGGGGCGACGTCGGCCGTACCTCAGGACGCGGCGAACACTTTCTCATCCTCATACTAAAATAAACTATCATTTGCTTTTTATGCGCGCCCGGTATATTTAGACGATTGTCGCCTTGTTTTTCCATTGAAAAAAGTGTTAAGTGGATGATTTATATTAAGTGCGGCGCGTTTCGGCGGCTTCCGGAGTAATTATTAACTGGAATGGCCCTAAACTCCCTCGCTCGGCTTATTATGACGGCGCACTCATGGAATAATTCATTATTTTCTAACGTGAATTTTTCTTTGTCGGTTTAAAAAATCGAGCTACTGTTTGTTTGGTACCGACTGCACAAAGGTGATGCCTCTTGGGGTGCAAGTCTGCTATGCATACCAAGTCACTTTTACCTGCTATGCATAACATTCCACATAAAATTATATAAGATGCACACAAAAGTCCATAAGTAGTCATAATATGTTTGGTAAGTTTTTTAAAGTTACAAGAAATTGTGAACTAATATATAATTAACAATGCCATCCATTGGTTAATGTGATCAATTCCCAAAAAAGATTTTTTGAGCCTCTCTCTCTCTCAAGCCATTTAATATACCTACATATTAATGTATTGAAATAAAACAGAATGCCCCAAATATGTGAACCACCAACTTGCGAACGGAAAGAAAATTGCGAAGACTACAGTGACATTGACCGGATCTGTGCTATGCGCATGCGGCGTAGAGCGGAAACTACCTTCGTTCCGTGAAACTAGCGCAAACACTCGTTTTATAATAATCCATTTATTATTTCAAAATTGTGAATTGATCGTACGCAATGCAATGTTGAATAACAAAGAAATACTTTAGACAAGTGATAAAAAAATATATCGCCTGTTTCACTCCGTTAAGAAGTAAACAAATGCTAACACACCCGTGGCATTTCTAGATATATACCTAATAATTAAACAGAGAAATTCCACTGTCACCTACCTTTATTGCATTGCAACGCCAGAGACATTGTAACACTTTACGTATTGCTTAAGCCCTAATGAAGTCTCCAAGTAATTAATTAAGTCGGCTTATTAATTGATTAGCGGCTCGCTCGATGCGTTACTAAATATGGACGTCGTAGTATTTGCATTAAAAATGCTTGTTTGAATTTTAATAAAAATACAACCTTTTCACTTTTTTTTTAGTTTACGTATGTTTAAGTAGATAATAATACGAAAAAGGCGTAATTACCGAGAATGTCGCTACATTTATAATTTTTTTCCTGCGTTTTTTTTTCATATTTTAATGTTGCCATAGTCAAGATGTTCACGCTTTATATTGTCATACCATTCGTTACATTGTCAATGTTACGTCTGGTCAGATTAACATAATGTAAATTTTAGGCACGGCTAAGTTCTAACTTTGTTTAAAAAATATGCCTGTCATGTGAAGTTCAGGTCTGATTGTAATCTATGCGCACATATAAATATCTAATAAATTTGGACATTAGTTACGGGTCTGGATGCTCATTAAACTTAGTTAGAATGAAGAATATCGGATTAAAGACACTTTACGAATAACACTACTTGTGAAAGTCGTTTACCGTAATCCTCCTCCTTTTTACTCCCCAAGTGGTTTAGTATTAATATAGTTAAGTTAATAATTTAATAAAATACCGAATTGTAACATAATTTTGAAATTAGCATTTTTCTAGTTTTTGCAACTGCAATATTAAACATAACATAACTGAACTAAACCAGTAACTTTATTTCGAGAATTATTCACATATTTATTTCTCGTTTTTCATAATGAACCCCGCCTCACCTACTCTGTTATGTTCAGTCGGTTTAACATAAAGTTCCCATTATGAAAGTGAATATATTTTCGTGTAGTACAGAAACACGGTCGTACGTTTACCGCGGGCATGTGTTTTGTACGTAGTAGCGACAGGTGAGGCGCTCGCGTCTCGGTTTTATTGATTGGCACCATTTTATCGCCCACCGCACCTAATCAATTCCTTTATTTACACTAGAGGCCACCAAATGGCTCAGTTTTATGTTGTGAGATAAGGCGCGCCGCTAAAATGACGCTTTGTGAAAAAAAACGTCCACTTAAATACTTAAGTGTGACAAGTGCTTAAGTTGATGATTTATGTATGTATGTGTATACGTGAACATATCTTTACATCGTCTCAAGGAATGACACAAGACAAGTATTGGCGTAGCGTAGTAGCGTATTGAGATGCAATATGCACCTTGAGAGTTCGTTCGATCGACATCTGGCCAAGTAATGTAGTGGACATGAACTTTTTACATTAATAAGATTCAAATATGAGACATTCATTGAGGATATCTGAACAGTCAAAAAAATAAACCAAACACATCCCTATTTTTGTAACAAAATACGATAGGACTTAAGGTATCCCTGCATTATGATAAAAACAAATAGCTCTTAATATTCACCAATTTGACATTAAAATAGAACGAGGATTACTTTTGTGTTCAAAAATAACATTAAAGTTAAAAAATAACAACTAAAGTTTACATAGCGAACGCTGTTTTTACGAGAATTAGTAGCAACATTTTAAGCGCTACCTATAAGCCAGCGTGCCGGTATAGCGAGCGGCTACTAACACGAAAAACTGTCAAATTACAATACTCGCCTCGCGAGCTAGTACATAATTATTCACCCGAGATAAGCGGCCAGCCAGGTGATACAAACGTTTCACATCATTCAAAACTAACGATGTCCCGAATCAACGCAATTAAATATACTAGGTGTTAGGTAATTAAATTATAAAAATATATTAACTAGTTACATATACCTACACCTATACAACATTATATAATATGCAAATATATCTTTGAACTAATAAAATTGTTAACACATTGGTGCAAAATTCATTTGATTGTAGTGTTCCTGAGCGAATGTTAGAACTTCCCATAAAGTGAGAACAAGTTTTAATTATAATACTGTAATAATAATTATAATAATATTTGTTACATAGTAATGCCTAAGTAAGTAGGCATATAACTGATTTTAAAGAATGCTATGAGTGAGAGCACGAGGGCGCTAAAAGCAAATGG
>DWGW01001470.1:0-11296 GCA_018247775.1 Udranomia orcinus
CAGAAATTAGATGATAAGGAGCAGATTAGACAGGGATAGGTATCCTACCTTGCATCTCAAGGTCCAGAAACAAAACTATAATTTTCGTAACAAATTTATTTAAGCGAGTGTAATAAACTCTTACCCGTCTTGACGCCAAGTATTCCATGCCCCTAGCCACTTGATAGGAGAAGGATACCAAATCCTTCTGTGTCAATGTTTTCTTTTCTTTTAGATCTTCGTTAGGTGATTCATACCTATAATATAATGAGGAAACAATTTTAATTTTGTGTTATTTTCATGGAGAATGCCATAAAACCATAAATTTATAATTAATTATACCTATTTAATACCAACTGTCTGAACTTCAAGTTTTATTACGAAAGATTGATAAAAAATACAAGCAAGACTTTATATAAGATTATCGATGTAATACACTGCTTACCTATTTCCAGGTCTGTGATTTCTAAGATACTCTCTTAGATTGCTATTGGGTGCGTATTCTACAATAACGTAAAGTGGTCCATCTTGGGTACAGCATCCCAGCAAGTTAATGATGTTCACATGTTTGCCGATCATCTTCATCATTTCCATCTCGGACACTAGCGCCATCATCTCAGCATCAGTATGACCCTCTGAAATATAAAAATATGTTTTTTCACTATTATATTCGGCTTACACTTAGTTATAGGTTTAATACTGCTCTGAAAGGCAGGGATTCAATTTCAGGAATTAGATATAGCAAGTACACATTCATTTTAAATTATATGGACATTAAAAATTCCTTCACTTCACTTGTTTCAAACTAGTATGGAAAGCTTCAGTTATCCGGAGTTATTAAAAAAAAGTATTACTTCAAGTATCGAGTAATACGAGTGTGTACAACCAACAATTACCTTTCAACATCTTAACAGCTACAACCGATTGCACTCCTGGCTTCAGTATTCCAGTACACTCAGCCTTCACGACCTTTCCAAACTCGCCTTCTCCTAGTATCTTGCCAAGACACAACGACTCCCGCGGGACCTCCCAGTCGATGTCAACAGGGAGCTCGTATTCCGACATCATCATTGAATCGCATGTGTTGCTTTGGACTTGCTGTAGTTTTTGTTTCTCTATCTTCACGACTGGCATTAACTGTAAAACAATTAAAATTATAATGATATAACAGAATGGTTTCCCAAAATTGGATTGGAGGATCGAGAGAAAAAAAACATCTAAAGAATAGAAATGCATATCAATAGTTATTGAATCATTTGTAAAGTTCCATAAACCGAATCTAAATAATTTGCGTTACACAAACACTTTCTTGTTACATTATTATTAGATTAACATACTGAATATGGAGAGATTCAGCAGACAGCTTCTTTACTCATTCATATAAGGTCACTTCTTAATAACGATTCTTTGTGATACTGAAGTATTTATATATAAATTTAAATATAAAACTCACCAATGCTTCCCCGGTGGTGTTCGGGGAGCCGTTCATCTGCGGTTTCTCCACCGTTACCTTCTTGGTCCAGTGCGTCACTATCACTGCCCTTGCGGTCTCTATCGCCAACTCCTTCTTTATCTTCTCCCGTTTCAACTTCTTGAAGATCATCACCACTATAATCGCTGCGACGAAGAACATAGCGCCTAGCACAGCCGTTAGGATATTGATCAATAATGTATGCTTTCCGTGGTCGAGCGGAGCTGATTCTGGAAAGGCTGGAAATATATCTTTTGTTATAATTTACGTTTAGATTAATGATAAAAGGATGATAAAAAAAACTGGACGAACTGGTAAACAATATTTTTACCAGTTATTCTGTCTACGTTTATATGTTTTATGAGCTAGCTATATGATTCACTTATATCTGTATTTGAATTAATATTGATTTATGGTAAGAAAGAACTCACATTCAACCACTGAAAGATATCCTTTAGCTGTAGTATTGCCTAAAGTGTTCAGTGCAACACACACATACCATCCTTCGTCTTCTTTTGTGACATTATATAGAGTGAGCTGTTCTGGTTTGTCTTCTGGGTTCTGACTCTGCAAATTTCAAACATTTGAAACATTTCAATTTGATGAAGCGTAATATTAAATTTTCATAACATTAGACAATTTTCCTGCGTTATATGTTATACCTTTCAGATTATAATCACCAAGCACATATCAAATCTTAAATATTAACCAAATCTTAAATTTTATTATTTATAAATATGAATTTGAGTCACATTAAAATGCCATTAGTTCATGCGAAAGCAACATATGATTTATGTTATAAAATCATATATTTATTTAATTTTAAAATTTTTAACTAGATTTCCTAAAATAATAACATGTTAAAACACATTCCAGTTTCTTAGATTAATTTAGATCATACGAGTATACTCATAGCTGAAACAATACTTGAGAAAAATAATTTTCTCCATGCCCTTGTGGTCAAGTTTCATAGATTTCCATGCATCTGTCATTTTAAATAAAGAACATTCACTTTATATTGAATTGGCGAAACCCACACACATGCGTTAGTCATGAACCCTCACCGGTATGATTTTCTGTTCGTCTCTATACACGATGGACTCTTTATTGGAGACCCCATTGTCGGTCCCATTGTATATGTACTCGTCTTTGGTAAAATACATCCAGAAAACGTAAGGATGCATGTCAGATAGGAATTCGCAGCTGAACTCAGCCGTCTCACCGACCAACCTGGTCTGATTGACAGCACCTTGCGTGAGAACCGGCTTCGCGTATAAACGCTCTAAGAACAAATTGTTTCAAAGTTAGTTTCTAAGCACTGCGAGAAATTCTACTATTGCTATATATTAATTTTCTTTCTATAGATACACGTGATCTATACCAATACCAACTAAGACAGTGAATCTGAAAGTCTATAATATAATATAGCCTTATTCGTCTAAAGAGTTATACACATATGACAAAAACCATCACCTCTATTATTGCCCTTCACCAGAATAACACATTTATGGAGATCAATTAAATGGCACAGTTAAATCCCTAATAATATTCGAATGAAATCACTGACCACAATTAAATGATGATAATGATGTAGGTACGCTCGATTACATCTTGAAAAGTTGCAAGCTATAAATAATAATCAAATGTTTTAAAATAGAATCAAAATATCACACTATATTTTACTATGAACTCAATAAAATATTCCAGTTAAATCAACTTTATTGTATTGTAAAACATTTGATTATGATTTGCAACTTTACAAAACGCACAACTAGTTAGGTTAACATGAATCCCAAATCCTCTAGAACATCTAGACCTCGACCCTAGACCACCACCTAAATAAAATTCTAGACCTCTATACGTTCGCCTGCAGGTATCGGGGCATCGCTTGGTCCCACATCTACGTCTCTCAACGAATAGTTCATTGACGGTCTGATCCAGTACAACCCTGGCTCCAGGTCCGAAACCGGCGGACAAGACAGCTGTACCGTGTCGTTTATCAAAACCGTTATATTTCCTGGATAACCCTCTTTTATGTAGGGTTTCGACGGGTATCGTTCTAAAGCAATCGTTTAATACAATTAATAAAATGCTAAACGAAAGTAACTCCACCTAACCTCCATCACCTTTGTATGTCTTGATGGCTAAAATTCTTCGCACTTCAGGTGAAAACCTGTGCTATAAAGCGTTTCTGATTCAGTGGCTATATTAAGACACTGCATTTAAAATATGTTAATTTCAAAATTTATTGCATTTTGCAATATATGTTAAAATTCTGAAGTATTTACGGTAATTTAAAATTTGATAAACATGATCATAACTATTACGAATGCATAATATTTCGATAAGCTCTTTAGCGAATGCACAACGAAAGTACACGTTAATTATGCTAAAATAATCAAAGTTTTAAGAAAGATTAAGTCTATATAACTCACCTTGAACATGAAGCATATATGTATGATCTATGCATCCAAGTTCATTGCAAATGAGACATGTGTAGTTTCCATTGTCTGCTTTCGTAAGCTCCTCAAGAGATATTGACCATCTCCCATACGACGGTTGGAAGTAAGATCTCGTTATTGGTGTACCGTTGTTTTTGAACCATGTTATATTCGGCGTCGGATTTCCTGTAAGCGTTTAGAGAACAATTTAGTACTTTACTTCATTCTAATCATTTAATTTCAATAATCTCAGCAGTGTAACATGATCTTGATATATATATTTTTAATTTTGATAAAATAATCCTGTAATAATAAAAAAAACAGACTTTGAAGGCATTATATTATTCCTCAAATTTCAAAACAGTGTGTAGTAGTCACTAGTGTCTGTGACTTTTAAAATAATCTACTCATGTATTTCATAAGCAAGTCAGCGGTGACTCACCTTCAACGGCGCATCTAAACCGAATAGAGCTGCCCGCCGGCTTCATTTCCATATTAAACATTTTCAGCGGATGTTTAAATTTTGGAGGGAATTTCGTCGTAGTCGGGTCTTCATGACCGTAGTTCTGATGCTCCTTTTCGTTCTTATCGTCAGGATCATCGTCTTTAATATCGTATTCCTTGTAACTGTTATTTCTCGCGAATGATTTTGTTTCAGTAAAGTTTTCTTCTAGTCTGTTGTTCTCAGCCAATGGTGCAATTTGCCGTTGTGGCAAGAGCTCTTGATTGTTCTTCGATACGTCTATATCAGATGGGTATTCTGTAAGATTAAAACTCATTTTTATAACTTTTTCATGTCAACTCTACAAATACGCATAACATGCAATTACTTAAAACCTGGAAGTTGAAATTCAAATAATGAATTTAGATTCAGTTCTGAGACCAGATGTTAGTTTGTTAAATATAATTATTCTCTACAAGGAACTGACGACTATACACAAAGAAAAATATGTGTTTATAATAGTTATTTTATATAGATAAATGTTCATCGTTGTGACAAAACTTACTCTGAACTTCAAGCGTGTATGTATGATCGATGCAACCTAATTCATTGCAGAGGAGGCAAGTATAGTTGCCGTTGTCATCTTTCGACAATTCTTCTAGCACTATCCACCATTTTCCGTTAGGCTTCGATATGGGTGTACCATTATTTTTAAACCACGTTATGTTCGGCGTTGGATTCCCTGCGAAAGTTTACGAGATAATAAAACGCTTTCAGCTATTTCTGTGCCTTACTGACGGTTAGAGAGCTATTTTTGGTGACACGTCGAGGTGAAAAAATTGTTTGTTTACCCGCGTTTAAAACGGGTTACGGTCATTGCTTTTTGGAAAAGGTGCATCTTCGGTCCCTCGTGCTGATTATAGAATATGCACGATCGACCAGCATGATTCATACTGTTAATAAATTACTATCAGTTGATTGATTGAAAATCTTTTTTTTTATATTTAAATTAAAATTAATAAACTTATATTTATAGATTCACACACGCATACGTTATGTTTCTGACAACTAGTTTTTCAAAATTACCACAATATTGATAATTTATCATACGTAATATTTTTAACCTTCGACAGTTCTCAATTCAGATAAAATAATTAATCTTACCTTCAGCAGCACACCTAAACCGAATCGAGCTTCCAGCAAGCCTAACGTCTTTATTTCCCTTTTTCATAGGATGTTTGAATTTCGGAGGAAATTTGGCCATAGTGTTATCTAAGTGGCCATAATTTCGATGTTCTTTCTCGGACCTGTCTTCGGACTCATCAGCTTTGCTGTCATATTCTCCAAATTTATTATTCCTTACGTATCTTCTCATAGCCGAGTTATATTTTGTGTCCGTTTTACCATTATCCATTAACTGTTCTCCTTGATGTTGGGATAATGATTCTATTGATCTTTGCACGTCTACGTCAGATTGATACTCTGTAAAGTCAAGAAAACTTATAATAAACCAAGAAGACATGTAAAGAAAAGTATGTTACTATATTTTGATTAGTCCAATTCTTTGAAATTAAATGAGGGAAAACGTGGGTAATGATAGCATACTAATAAATTCAATACTGAACAACGTGTGTTTTGCCAAATGCGATTCTCAGTTTCCAACCATTTCAATAAAATCTTTAAAACATTCCCATCAATGAGACGTATACATATAAATACATTTGTTTTGATAATATTAAACCTGAATGTGGTACTCCACATTTGCATTGAAATCCAAGGATTTAGTGCGTTGTTTTTACATCTGGATGGTGAATAACGACATCAATTATGTGTTATATGAAAATAACTGGGAACTCTTCCAGACAGAACAAAGTAACTTTAAACAGAGTAATTTTAAAATACGTTTTAACTTTGATAGAGAATCATATATTTTATAGAAGAAAGATATTATTATTTTATTATCTGTGCTATCTCCACTGTTTGTTAAGATCAAGTTATAAATACTGGATTTAATAACTATCATTTTTGTCATTTTTTTCTTTTTCATTTCTTGCTTTTACCGAAAGAAGTTTTTCCGACACAGTGTTCATATTTGGTCTTCAATCAATGCCATTAACAGTTAATTCAAATGTAATTATGTAATGTACCTTCCATACTTTCCACATCAAGATCGAGCCTGTGTTTGATTGTGACGCTCAATTCCCTTCCCCTATCTTCTCCGTTCTGACACGAATATACTCCTTCATCTTTAGCTTGAAAACTTTTTATTCTTAACCTGCAATAAGGAAAATCCCGTTATATTTTGAAACAGAATAGCAATAGATTCACTTATAGCATAAAATTGATGTACACTATCTATTTTATAAACATGATTCAGTAGGATCATTATTTAAATACCTACTACAATAACTTAAAATAAACTAGGATTCAGATAAATTCGAAGATGTAGCAGCGTTCGCGAAAAGATATCGCAATAATTTCAGTTGTAAACTAGCCGCGTTCGTGTAACAACAGTTTTATATCTTGCACCAGACAAATGGAAATTAACGATTCAGTAACTATTACGTGTGATCTGTTTTCTATGGTGCCATTTTCTTGGGCATTTTCCAAAATCTTGTCTCCAATATTACTTAGAATGTGTATTGTATACGTATCGCTTGCATCATGGTGTCTGTCTGGAAAATACTGGCTTTCATCTAAACATGTGTTAATAATAGTTTGCTATTTATAAATAGAGAATTTTAAAAATAATTTATGATGAGTATGGTTTTGGAAGTCTTTAATTTTTTTCCTGTCTATCAGAAATAGTTTGTTCTTAACGTCACAGGAAAATATTACACAAACATTTTCCTCTGATTTCTACCAATTTCACGCAATTCTGCAAAATGTATGTAAAATAATAAATAGAATACATTTAGAGCATGAAATAAATCTCATAAAGTACAGACACAAGCACGGACTTAACGGGGAAATAAGAAAGTGAGAATTAATCTCCATCTTGTGAGCTCGTTCGATCGAATTTGGATCAATAATAGGTCCCATAATCCCCGCGTGTGAGCGTGATTGATGAAGAATGTTTTGATCGACAGTTTGTTTTGAGATGCCTCGAATAGAACCGCATACTGTAATGACCATTGCATATGAATTATTGCGAGTTCTCGACGTCTCCGAATAGAAATACGTAAATATTGATGCGAGCTCTTGTTGAAATTGAGTTTGTGAGCTGAATTTCTAAGTATTTTGGCCACTGTAGCGACTACTATTTGCACGCGTATCGGGAAAATGGTATCACAACGATTCCGTTCTAAAATAAATTGAGCTATAAATTATTACGTCTTTAGCGATTTAGTATGTACTTGGAATTTGAAAAGGATACATAAATCGGTATGCTTGTGATTGTACGGTAATTACTTTGGATTATTTTCTATAGAATGCGAATTAAAATACTGAATGTAGATGTAACTATGATATACATTGCTGTGTATGGCACATGGCTGTTTACTTCGCGAACACGGCGCACACTACCATGTGTCTTAATATTTAGTGAAATAAGAATATTTATCTAATCTCTTTATCTTAAATTAGTGTTACACCACGCTCACAGTCAAGTGTTTATTTAGCATTGATCTGTGATTAAACGTCTCGAAGTCAAAGTTAGTAATTACCATTGTCTTTGTTGTGAGAGTCTGTTCTTTGTGACGGTATCCAAGGGTTTGCCGTCCAGAAACCATCGTGTGGTCTGACCCTGGTTCCTGGCCTTCAATCCACACGTCAATCGAAGCCGGTCGTTCGTCTCTGCTTCTATCAATGAAAAGTTGTCATCTGTAACAAACAAAATAAGGAATGAGTAATGCGTATTTTTTTATCTATTTTTAGT
Source organism: Udranomia orcinus (assembly GCA_018247775.1). Taxonomy (NCBI): domain Eukaryota; kingdom Metazoa; phylum Arthropoda; class Insecta; order Lepidoptera; family Hesperiidae; genus Udranomia; species Udranomia orcinus. The sequence goes on from DWGW01001470.1 coordinate 8,211, forward strand.
TATCTACTACGCTAGTACAAAAGTAATGATTACTGACAGATTTCAAACCGAATATGCTGTTAGTATCGACCCTGGTATCAGTGACGTATTCAGATTTAGAATTAGATTCAGAATCTTATTCAGACTTAACAAATAAAGAGGTAAATCAGAAACAAGAATAATCAGAAGCTTAATAATCAACGAAAGTATAAAACATGGCGACAATCTGTATTATGTTTAAATACCTAATATATAATACTAATACTAATATTAGGTATAATTTAATAAGTATTAGGTAAATATAACACGTTAGATATTGACGTGTTCAATTATTTATTTAATACATCTGTTTAATTATTGCACTCCTTAGCAACTCTAGATGCTTAACAAAGTTTAAAAAACCAACCAGTATTTACTTTTACGTTACCTGCACTGTATCTTACACCATGTAAACGTTAAGCGGCGTAAGATCCTAAAATAACGTTTGCAGCGGTACACCTGAACGCAATAAATTCGCTCTAAATATATTATTTCAACGCAACCATTACACGATATTGCTGGAGTGGTCTGGTTAATGACCATTTACTTTGTTTCGGTGTTGGGACTGCTCGCTTATGGTGTCGTAGATAAAGAGTTGATTGGAGAGTGGTCATTGTTCACCGATGGTGGTGATGCTATATAAAGATGAAAATCTGCCCACATTTTGGAAAAATTTATTTGCAGGGTATTTTTTATTATTATATTTTAAAACAAATATATGCAAAATAATTAAAGTGTGCATACTTTAAAAACTTTAATTAACCACGCACATAAATTAATTATATTTTGCATATTGTTTTTTAACAAAACTTATAACTAGGCTAATTGACTAACATTCTTACACAAAACTAGCTTTTTTTGGAACATTATTATTAATATGCATATAATATTCTAAACCAAAATTATACGTGTAGGTATATCGTAAACACCAATATAACCCAAGCCTTGCAAAATAAAGCCATAAAGCAAAGGATTAAAAAGTTTGGAGCATAAAAATCAATTGCCTAAAACGTGCTGCACATGGGGTTTAGGGCATTTAAAAATACTGAAATTATGTTCACCAATATTATGTTTACCCTGCCAACTTACTGGCGGTTATTTTTGCCACAACCTCTGTTCTCTCACTCGCATCAACTGATTTTTCTTAATGTTAGAAAGGGACGGTTTTTTTTTTATTGTTGTAACGGAACTTGTCGGAACTGCAAGTTGGTTTTAAATTGTTATCGTCGTGATAACTAAGTCAATAATGAATGAATATTAGAAAAAATACAAAAAAATATTTAGAAGATGTGTTAAGTAAATTTATTGTAACTAAAATCAAAGTAAATGTTTGTGTCTAGTCTTGTTTTAACCTACAACGCCTAGATGACTGTTGAAGCTCATACTGAATGAACAGTACAAAGTTGCCACTAGAGGGCTCTGCTCGGGTGAAACTTTAACGGCATTCCAGATTTGTGGCCTGTGAATTATGACTTCGAATAGGGATGCACCTTTACAACAAACCGTGATTGATCGATATCGATAAATATTGACGAATGAAAAAAGTTAAAGTAAAGTCATATCTGAATAGTAAAAATACATTCTCACTTTGGTTCTGAATTGTGGGTATATAATGATTTTTTTAATATACGGGATTTGTAACCAAACACAAACATTTTTCATTTCAATAATATTCACACATATCCATATTTATAAAATGTTTAACTTGCAATTAATTTTAATGTAAGTTATATATTAAAATTAACGCGAGGCGAAATTTTAGCGAAGCGATAATAAAATACCGAATACTTTAAATTAATTATCCTTTGAGTTAGTTATTTTACTTTGTCTTCACCTAGCTAACTACTAGTTTTACTTTTTTGACTATCATTTAAGGTATAAATGTCTTATCGAGTTAGTCGTAAAAATATTTATCGACATGAACGCGTCCGGAACTATTTCTTTCGCAAACTCCTCAAAGGTCGATTTAGTGGTTGCATATGTCGAACAGATGCAAACCCACGCCCTTGGACCCAAAAACTTTCTTTTTTTCTCCTTTTTTCTGCTTTTCAAAACAATAGCAAGTCCGATGCAAACGTGGACGTGAGATTTTTTAAAATTTTCGATAATTTTATTCAATCGATAAGTTGAGACTTATTTTGACGCCGGAAGCCAGCAGGTATGTGACTGACTTAAGCGTGAGAAACAATTTAAACAGTTTGTAGTCTTTCGGATAAAAAATCATTCGGTCATCATTCTATAAATAATTATTTATAGATGACTATCGTAAGAAAAAAATTTCACGATATATTTGAGATGTCTGTATATTTATTTATGCTTTTCATTTCCGTGTGCAAATATAAATAAATCTCATGTACATAAGTGGCAGGCATTATTTGAAATAAATAATCATCTTTATATATATAGGTTTAACAACATTTTCATTTATTTGCACTTTACAACGCCTAAGTAGGCCGTCAAATAGTTTTAAATCTCTTATTTACGAAACCTCTCTTCTCTTTTCTTATATTAAAAGATATAGCGGGCAACAAGATTTCATCCTCTTGTGTATAATTCTTATTAACCTTTGAAATCCTGGCTTTCAATTCAGAGAAGAGCAAGGGCAGGGCTGAATTTATTAGAGTCCATTGTTACGAATTAGTATAATACCTCCATTATTGGAAAGGTAATGTGGTACAAGTTAACAAACCAGCCATTATCATGTCATTCAAAATTAAGCTTTATTTCTTGGATATACGGTATATTTTCGACATTTTCATTTCGTTGGTTACTCGGGATGTGTGGATCTGTGTACAGTTCAAATCTGATAATTAGGTCCGCACCATTGTCCTCAGTAAATCGTATTTAAACTAATATTTGGGGCTTTTAATCATAACAATAAGTACAAGATTAATAGAGACTAATATGTTTAATAATCATTGTTTAGAATCATTTTGAATCATTGAGTTAATATTTTAATCCGATAACTCAATTCTTTTCTTATTATAACAGGTTTATATAATACTTTTTTTATTAACAATATATTTATAACCTTTGAATTAATATTCATATTTTTTAATTGTTTTATA
>DWGW01001471.1:0-11293 GCA_018247775.1 Udranomia orcinus
GTGTTCGTAAACGACCACAATAGTATAAAACTGTGTCGTGGACGTTTACGCCCGCCTCGGACAAGGGGAAGCATGTTTTTAAAACTTAAAACTATATAAAACAAACAAATTAAAACCTAGTGTGTGTGTGTGTATATGGGTGCATTTGTGTATACATTATGTTGGTAAGATTAATTAATATTCTGAGACAAGTGATTCAGACTCATTATAGGTGAGGTAATTCATTAGAGTTATACAGAAATTTCTCCACTCAGATGTTCTTAAAATTCGGTCTGGAAAATGTTATGTCTTTTTACTAAATTTCCTTGTCTCGTAACTTACATATTTTCAGCGTCTTATCTCAGTATTTTATATAACTGGTGACAGACCCGTCCGCCGTGACAAATTGTAGCTTGTATTAAAATCATAATTAATCGTAGTTATAATTCTCGTACAAATTTCAATTGTTATACATATAAGGCTAGGTTTTCATAAACGTACATCTATTACTGGGGATACTAAGTAGCGTTCTGGAATTTGAATGAGGGAATTATTTCGGGTTAGAATTTACTCTATATATTTTTTTTCAATGGATCCTTATGCATACTAAAAACAGGGCAAATAGCGAATCGATAAACAAAAGAAACATCGATAAACTATTAAAAACGCAAAGTTTTTACGTTTAAGTAAAACATCATAAATGTAATGAGATTGGACTGAATGATTTCGTCGTATGTAATATTTTTTTTATTACATCTACCTACATATTTCAAACAAAAATATTTTTTTTTTTTTTTTATCTCGTCATGTATCTAACGAATACAAATTAATCTCCTATATTATTTAATAACTACCTATTCTAAAATTTACTTTCATATTTATAGTTGCATTATTTTTACACTAACTAAGCGATGTAAGAACATCACTACTTGAATGTTAAGGCCTGCTCTTGTATTTCCCAGCTGTCTCTTATAAACAATAACATGTCCTATAATGTTTCCAACAGTTTCATCTACTGGTACCGCGGGGCGAACGTGGTGAACTACGCGCAGCGTGGGGGCATCAGCGTGGAGACTGAGCAGCGAACGAGGACCAGCCGTCTGCTGATCGCTCGAGCCTCGCCCCGAGACTCCGGGAACTACACCTGTGCGCCCAGTAGCTCTGGTATGTCGTCATCATCATTATAATGTCCAATCATACAGATGTCCAGCAGTGAGCCAACCATCAGATGGAATGCATGCTCGTTTTCTACCTCAATGTTATACAAAAATATACCTTGATTTCATTTCATTTTATATTTGAAATCATTTATATTATGATTTAGTATCAATAGAAGACGGATTAGGGGACTACAAATTTCCGTGAAATTCGTTTTGGTCGGCTATTTTATTTATGCTGCTGCAACAAATCTGCTGTTAATAAAAGAAAATTTATAGCACTTTTAAACTTTTAGAATCTTTTTGTTATGATTTATCGTATGATCGTACGCAGGTGTGCTCGTAATAAAACATTAAAACAAAGATTTCCTTCCAGATTCCGCTTCCGTGGTGGTGCATGTTGTGAGCGGCGAGCGACCGGCGGCGATGCAAAGCGACGCTATCAAAGCGGTCCCCGCTATGCTCCCCATACTAGTTCTCTCAATTACACTTAGTCATAGTAGATACCTGTTAGCCGATCTGCTGAACGCGGTAGCGGCCAAAGTGAATTTGAAATTTCTATGGCCCCATTTCATCAGAACGTTCGTCCCGAGATGACCTGAAACCAGAGTAGCAATTGTAAAGGCATAAAATGCGTTTTTTTTACATATAAGTAGATAGATTAGATGACTGTGTATAAAAACTTGAGTGTGAATAGGAACGCGATGAAAGTTACTATCTACGTTTATGAGTTAACATGGTTAACTTAGTTCGTCTGTAATGGACGTTGAAAGTGTTAATTTTCTTACTTTACTCCTATATAAACTTGTGCAACGATAAAATAGGGTAACGTACCCAAATACTGATAATTTCGAATAGTAAATTCATCGAGAATTACGCGTTAAAAAATAAATCACAATTAAAATTAAAAAATAAATTTGTACATCACAAAGTAAATATATAATCGATTGGGTTGAAGAGTAACCTCTTTGAACAGATTGAGTTTTTATAAAGAAAATTATTTAGGGAAGATCAATGAAGGCGATGAAAGAAGCTAAGATTGGTATTTACCAATGATTATAGATTACATGACATTATAGATGTTAATCGTGATCGCCTTAGAAATGGGTGATAGTTGATAACTAATGTATAAATGTACACGGCTATCATTCCATCGATCCCAAATATCAGATAGAACTCGCTTTCAAGTGTTTTGATCGGATCGACGTCATCGGCGACGAATATTATCTTTTACTCTGTCAAGGCTCTCTATATCTGGTCTTATTCATACTCAAAGTAGCACGCATGTACGGAGAAACGAATTATTATAATAATAACACGTCTTGTCATTCTAGTACATTATCTCATTATCCTGGAGATTGATGCGTAAATTGGAGGAGCTCTTTATACGGGCGGTTAATTACATTACGTGTTTTTATACGGCACATTAAACTCGTCGTAAAATCGTGCCATGAAATTGTACCTACCTAACCTACCTGTAAGGTTTCGTGCAGATAAGGTGTAACGATTTGGGTTGTTGTGTTCTATGTTTTTCGTCCTACATTCGAGTTAAACGAGAGAGACACGTTATGTATTCAACGTAGCATAATACAGTGTGTCTGAGTGTATTAACATACCCCAGACTGGGTCTACAATATACTCACGTATACACTCAACTTGACTACAATATGATGTCATATACGTCTTTAATCCACTGTAGCCAGTCAGCCTATGGTCCCAGTACTATGAAATCGTGTGGATAGTGAGTCCAGCATTTCTCAAAGTAGCCTTGTGAACGCTGGAGTCTTCCAAAGGGGCGATAAATGATTATTATTTGAAATGTCAATTTTAACTTAGAAAGAGGGTAAGACTTATATAACAAACTAGATATATTTAAGGTAAATTTATTTAAGGGAGCGCTAGAAGATATTTTATACTCAAAAGCGGTGGGTGACAAGTTTGAGAATCTCCGGGACTAACGCACACCAAAGGACTTATTAAACAATGTAACGTGGCGATCGGGCGCGTCTTCCTTCAGATCAGTCTCGGATAGAATTCCAATACAACGACAAAGACAAAGCCTTCGTCCGAGGCGCTAGAACAAGATCTAGGTTAGTAGTTTAACTTCTGTTGACACAGTGATCGGATTCATTTAAACGCGCTTTAACTGAATTTTCTTCATTAATTCTTATTCTCGTTTTCTCGACGGAATATCGTTAAACAAATTTAATATCATTGTATGAAACTAAATAGCTTTAAACAGCTAGCTAACTTAGATTGCGACTACGTTCGAGTTTGAAGTGAGAAGGTATTAAGGTGACAGAATGAATCATTTTTGTTCTTGCTAATTGTAAAAAGTAAAGTTGGATGTCGTTAATGTCTTATAAGTAATAATAAATAACAATTTTTATTTTATTTTTTAATTCAAAGATAAATTAATGAAACTACGCACGTTAGATAAATTAAAGAAAAATTGCTGTTTAACCAACCTTAAATAAAATGATGATGTTCGTTGAGTATTTTACCATGAAATAAGGTTTTCACTAGTTAACAAATACAAAGTAGGTATCTAGTATGAAACAAAAATCGTTTTTTTATATTAATGGTTGGTCACTCGATATCACATTGACCTGGAGTTATTCAAGCTCCTCAGGGATAAAGCGAGATAATTTTTTTAGTGTGCTGTTTATTTATCCCAAAGTACCGGTCACGCTTATCTGTACGACGTCTAAAATTACCCGGAAGGCCCTTTCCTAAGGCGATAGCAGTTTACTGATAACGAGGGCGTTCGGTAACGGCAATTTTATGGTTAATTCTATAGATTTTATTATCCAGGACAATGCATAGGCACTCTATTTTCCTATTATTATAACGATGGTATGAGAGGTTTGCGTCATAACTGAGGTCGGATGGTAAGTATATGCTGATAGTATTCATAGGGCATTGTCATTTGAGCTCTATCGTCTTATGGCATATTGTTATGACCCAGTAAAACCATTTTAAAGCAAAACTCATGCCCCTTTGTCACGCTACGTGTATTGAAGATATTGTTTTGTTTTCGGGTCGCTGGGTTCGTAAGTAGACCTTATTTTCTTGCGATGTATTGTTTATATGAGTAAGAGTAATGTACAAATTTCTCTATGAAAAGATTACGTAGAGAAAACAGCAAGAATAGTTCGACAGGACCACTGTCTCTTCATAATTTGTAAGGCTTCTTGGTAGAAGTGATATTGTTTGACTTATTAAGGATTCACTTACGGGATAGAATGTGTATGGAATCACATAGACCCTTAAACTTAGAACTATAATTCACTTGGATACCGGGGTGGTTCATGAACATGAAGAATATTATTCTGAGTTTAGGCGTTATTCTGGGTATTAGGTACTCTGAAAGGATAAATAAACATAATACCTATGTAAATCATATATATAACACGAATCTACAAAAAAATTAAAATTTAGAAAAGTAAATCTTTAGTTGACGCAGTTAATAATAATGAACATTTATACAAAGTAAAGTGCTCCTTCAAGCATAAGTAGTTAATATTAAAGGTTGTGTTAAAATATAACAAATTAATGTTGAATATAATTTTATGTACAATTTTACTAATTATAAAAACGCAACTGTTATAATGTACGTTTCATCCTATAAATACTGTCATGAAATAAATTCGAGAAACATTTTAATTGTTAATATTATTTAGTAGATTTATAATCCGTCTAAATTAAATAAATTATTTTTTTGTCAGGGAGGTTAAGGCAACCATTGTTTTTTCTTTAAATTTTCAAAACTGTCAACTACATCAACAATTAAATATTACTAAAATACACGCTTTTAACATAACAGTAACTATTCTATAGGTTTACTTATCAGCATCCTCGAGTATTGAAAATTGTCAAACCTTAATAATTTAATCTTATATTGTGCTAATGTTGGACGCAATCCCTTAATTTTCCACTTGGATTAGCACTTACTTGCTTAACCCTTCAAGTCGCAATGTTGAAATCAACGTTTCCGTTAATATTATTTCCAGACTAATATATGCAGCTGTATATTCTTTATTATGGCATTTTTAAATTTCCTATTTACATAATTTAAAAAAATACCTAAATAAATAGATAGATAATTGAATAAGATAACAATGAAAACGTATTGTTATTTCGCAAGAATCGCTGTTATTGAAGTATGTAATGGTGTACATTACATACTTCAATAATAATGGCTACACAATCATATATAAAGCACAATAATGACGAATGATTGAAAAGTAGTAAAAATTAATGTAATAGAATGAATTTGTTCGCAAATCGCAAAGTTAAGATTATTTTCAAGGCAAGAACACAGTCCATAAATTATGTTTATTAAAATTGCTATAAAAATCCCGAGTCGATTCCCATTACCGAACCAGGTCACCCACTACGTGATCTGTAGGTCGAGCAACTGTTTAAAATACCGCATTCCGAAATTTGCTTACTGGCTTATATAACCCGTAGAATATCTTGTAGCAAACATCGGAATGTTCTACCTGGAATATTCCGAAATAATTTTCGATCTAAATCTGAAATATTCAAAACAAAACTTTGAGTCCAATTAGGCTCTGATATATCTAGATTTATATATCTGTTCTCTATTTTATTAATAAGGAATTTTATCCAAATCGTTTCAGCGGTTTAAGCGTGAAAGATGTTACTCCTCCATACATCCAACCTCTCAAACTTTCGCATTTATAATATTGGTAGGGTAACAACACCGTAGTAAAAATACATTTTATCTCAGATGCACTTAGAAACTGGCTAAACTTAGTTATGAGCTACATGGTCATGACTAAGTATCATGACTAAGACTACTCTGAGTATACGGGTACATTAAGATCTATTTATCGGTTGAGTATAATATTATGAGTATAATATTATAAATAATATCGAAATAGGTATGGTAGATAAAGTGGGATAAATAATAACTAATCGTCTCCAGAACACATTGAAAAACTAGGCTCGGGGCACTTAAGTAGAAATACATACAGAAGTACTACGTAGAAAGTATTGGAGAATGATTCCAGAAAGTTTTCTCCAAATATTGCATTATAAATATGTTCTATTTCCGTAAAAATCCGATAAGAGTTATATTTCGTAACTTTCCTTGCTTGGCACAAACATCACGAGAAAATTTTGAAATTCCGAGATACTCAAGAGCCTGACGTGGTAATTGGGCAATCTCCCAATAACGCTCTTGTCACTTACTTCCTACACCCGAATTTGGACTGGAACGGTGCAATTTACTTCCGACAGCGCTGTGCTCTGAATTGTGATTTAGTGTTCATTGCTGTAAACCTACGTGATCTCTCAACTTTCCGCGCTTCGGACAACGTGAAATGTTATTATCTATTTATGCTAATTCTCCTCTCAGATGAAGTAAAAGCGAAAATTTACAGTTATGCAGTATAGTATGTCTTCTCCGTGATACTATGTCAAGTTTACGATAAAGAATGCCATTAAAACTAAGTGAGAATAAAATGTTCAAAGAATTCTAGTTCATATTTTGTATCATCGGGTACAGCAATATGTGTGATACAGTTTAAATAATTTTCCACGTTACCATTTCACGTTACAATAACCACGTTCATGTGAATTTATCTTTTTAATAATCTTTTTAATCTATCTCTGTAAACTTGAACATGATCATTATGTAAATTTTTGTCATGGGTGCAACCATTTGATTCTAATTCGAAATGCACGTTTTAAACGATGACCAAAATACCAAAGTTCTAAACAAAATTATGGGGTCAAGCCCAAGAGTCCTACGGCGTCTTTTCACCACGTTTTAATGAAATTTGACTTATGTGGCCAATACGATGAATAGATTTATAGATGATTAAATTAAAATTTCTTATTCGTGAAAGGTTCACTAACTTAATCGAATTGCTAAGGTATTTTTGGCTTATATTCCAGCTACGACGCTTTACTGTACGAATTTCTAGCAACAATGTGGCCCGAATTGTGATTTAGCGTTCATTGCTGTAAAGCTCGACCTTTTACGTGCTGTTCCGACCTGTGCGGTTTCTCAATTTACCTAGTTAAATGACGGTAGATAGGGATAAATTGTGAATGCGAAATGACATTTTCTTGAGGTCAGATTAGACTACGGCACTATACACACACGACTCACACTTAGTGTATACACAAAGTGTCTTTCTATGAACACGAGTGTCTCTAATTGCGAAATTTATTGCGACACTATTGCACACCGTGTGATTGTTTAGAAGCAATACAGAAATTAATGTCTAACATTTATGTCGCAATTTGTGTCGTAGTCGAAAGTTAACTTTAAACAATAAATTTCGTAATTAGAAACACTCGCGTTCATAAGAAGACACTCGATGTATACACTGATGTACGGTGTATAGTATCGTAATCTAATACTTACTCAACTTGTACAAAGCTACAAAGATTTTATTGCATTCTGTTGTTGTTTATTATAATCTTGCTTTTATTAATTTACTCTGTTTTATTGTCTCCGTTGCTTTGTTGTAAAGATAGATATAAATAAAATAATATTTTTACACACAAAAGGTTTATAAATATTGTTACTGTAATTTTGTAATTTGTAATTTCCAAGGATTATTGTTGAAGATCATATTATCGTAAATTATTTATCATGGTCACTAAAGTTAATTACTGAATTTCACACATTTTGGGATCAGTGGAATTCGCAAGTGTAGTGGTTTGTTCACGAAATTAACTATCCGCGTTAAACTCAATGATTAATGACTTACAAATGCGATTTACATATGAATTCGAGAATTCAGAGGTATTGATATCGAAGCACTGGAAAACTGGAAATACATATGATATATCACTGTTTTTTTTAAATTTTCAATAAAAAATTCCACGTACTGAATTACGCTCTGAATATACAAATAAAATATTTCAAAAAATATTCTTTACATCTTGTGGATCCAGTGCCGTAATATTTTAGAAACACATTTTTTTTATTTTAAATTTCTTTTTTATAAATCGGTATTACATGATAACATTACCTTCCAATCAAAACGTTACCTCGTTAACTCTCTATAATTAAAGAATTTTGAAGAAACACTTGATAATGATTTTAAACTTTAAATTCTATAAAGGTATCATAGTACCATATTACTACTTTTACATATTTTAACGTACCTTCAAACGAGAGACTTGATTATAGTGGATCTGGACCTTCGTTCGTGTAATTCACAACGATGACGTTTACTTCCGGTAACGTAAAGCCCTATTGTGGTTCCAAGTTGTTGTCAAGTCCAGCCATGCGTTGACCGGATTCCACGACATCAACGAATTCCTGTTCTCCTATTGGAATTTGCAAATCAAATTTGACAGTTCTGGATTCCTTACGATTATTTTCATTTGTGGATGTATATTTATCACATCCACAATATTATTATTAATCGAATATGCTCATGATATATGCGTCGTAAAAATATTTCAAATGTGAGAGTAGCCCTATTATTTTGTCACCTTTTCACGCTTAAACCGCCAACCAGTTCTGATGAATTTTGGTATCGAGATAGTTCGGGACCCTGGGAAAAGGCATGGTATACCGAAAACCATCTGTTAAGGAATTGGAAACGAAGGAATATCTTTATATAGAGAAACGATAATGCACGCAAAAATGCGAAGACGTTAGTATTATCATAAACATATAAAAGTACGATTTTTAGTTTACTTTTCACATTGTTTTCGTGTCTGTCATTACGACGTGGGCCTTTGTAAAATGTACCGTAAAATTTAATATTTTAACAAGCTGGTGCTCCCTCCTTAACGAGGGGAAAATGTTTAGATAAACATCGTTAGAATTGTATTTTACCCATTATACATTAATATTTTTGAAGTGCCAGCCACCCACCCGCATTCTCCTATTTTATATAAGAACTTCTATGATAAAATAATCGTTTAAATGTTTCAATTTCCTAAGACCCGATCAAAAGATGAGTAAAGGATATGGGGACGATCATTGCAGGAGACACGGGATGACGGGGGATACGGAAATGATAAGATCTATGGTTCCGGGCCACACGTAGTGTTGGGATAGTAAAGTAGGTATCTCTCTCTTAAACACTACTCTCTTAAATACGACTCTTAAATACTATGAGTAGAATAATGAATATGATGTTATCATATTTGCAATAACCAATCATTTTATTCAAGAGCTCATCAGCGAAATGGTATCTGTCATACACACAGACAGACAAATAGACACTCAAAAAACTTTAATACAAAGCAAAGCTCTCTTTGTGCGTTAAACATTAGAGGTTTAACCGTTATAAAATGTTATGCAAATGTAAAGAAAAGTTTAAACAAATATGAAAAAAGCATTCACGCTAACGTTTTTATATTCGCTTTTGCCTCTCATAAAAATTGCCCCTCAAGGTGAATGAGTCAAAGCAAAGAGACGAATGTGAAGAAAGGGGTTGCCTTGGCCTTCCGTCTTTGAATGCGTGGCGCTTTAGAAATAGCTTGATTTCCACGTGTAAATTGAAAGAATGTTTTCGTTTCAAGTTTTTAGTGTAACCTGTTGCTGATGGTTGCAAGGGTTTTGACTACTAATAGTTTCTTTTTTCAACCGTTTGCATTTGTTTGTGTTTGTAACATTCTCTCTACCTGGTACTTTTTGTAACGAAGTTTCTTAAACTTCATTGTGATTTTAGTTGTACGTTTATTCTTGTGGTCATTTTATATGATTTAGTGGGACAGTTTTTCAATTATTCACACTACAATTTTAAAGTCAATGGAGGTGTAAGCGTAATCTAACAAGCTGTTGTACATAGTTACCTCTGTATCTGTAACATATTCTTACGTAATCGAAAATATTTTATTCCACTTACATTTATTGTAAATATAGTGTAAATCATAATACGAAATAGGAATGTGTGTTACTAATTGTTTTAAAAACATGTACCTTCATGTTGACTATCACGATAAATATAAAATTATAATTACTTATAGGGCTGTTTTAACGTGATGCTATCAAACGCAGAGGTCAAAATTTAGTTTTTTCTATCAAAATAATAATCAATATTGGATTTATTTTCTGAACCTAAAATTATTTTTTTTACATTCGCAATATAATGAATGGGCAAACATGAATGACTTCCAATCTATTAACACTGCGATTGATAGCTTCGTGTGGTAATACCTTAATAAATAATAATAAATTTAGTCCTAATTAATTGTGAATACATTTTGTAAATAAACAAGTTTTAAGTGTTACGTGTGGTTTATTTCTACCTCCTATGTGCAATGATGATTATAAAGGATTATTTTCAGTTTAAAGTGGGAATTAAGGCTATTCATTTGTATAGACTTTTTGATATAGTCTGCTAAAGCTAATATTTCAATATATTAGGGGTGTTGAAGAATTTTATTATGTGCACTTTTGTAAATTGCATAATTCACTGCAACTGAATATTTAATCTACGAGCTTCTCCATTTCCACTGGAGACGTGTTACATAAAGCCGACCTACATATTATTTACAAAGTAGGTCTTAAAAGTTCGAAGTTCAAACGCATCTAGCGAACCCCAATTCTGCTATTTACCAGTTTTTCCTACACTGTGCGCCCGCTAATTCTCTCACAAAGGCAATTTGGGGCGCACGAGACTGTACCGGAATTAGCTTTTAATTAAAATTATTTCAAAAATTTATGTCATTATTCCGCCACCCTTTGTGCTCGTGACCCTTTCAGAGCTTTTACGCACCCCTTATCTGAGAGACTGTAAAAAATGTTTAATATTGCTTTCCGGGACTCAATATAAGACAATAGTCGAATCATTTGTTTGTTCTCAAATGATTCCTGAGTTCGATAGAATTACATTTCAAAGTTCGACATACAATTGTATTGGATATCCCACAGCTGGATATGAACCTACCCACAACCCACATTGGGAAAGTCTTCCACCACACTTCCTTTAGATCTACCGTAGCCTGGGAACCCGAGAACGTTAAAAGCCGATGAATATAAACCGATGAAAATATAGGTATATGACGTTTATTAAGTGTATTTATTTATTTAAGCGGCAATAGCCCAATGGGTAGTGTAGACGGACTGACGATCGAGAGGTCGTGGGTCCTCACAACCCCATTGCACTATTGACGTGAACCCACTCCTAACACAAGCCTTCGAGCTTAGC
>DWGW01001472.1:0-11291 GCA_018247775.1 Udranomia orcinus
GTGAAAACTTAAAACTGTATTTAGAAATATCAACTATAACTGTATTTAGAATGATTGCCATATTGTTATATAATTATGAATTAATAAAATAGATAATTTTCGTGAGAAATCACTTTTTATTTAAGTTAATATCCCTTTCCCTAACCCTTCTTCATGATAGTATTACTAAGACCATCTCGTACTCATACGAAATACTTGATCGGTGAATCAGTTCTTATTAAAATAATATGTAATTAGCTGCCAATTATTTTACAGGCACTACACTACTAATTGTATGACATTTGACCATGACGTCATCAACCAATAATTATTTCGTCTAAACGACGCTATAAAAGTTTTCATTTTAAAAATGTGTTCGTGCCCTAAGTTACATGCCTTAGATAAGAATTGTCGTATCAAAATTGACTGTGTTCCTGTTGCTCGATCGACGTGACAAATGACACGTCACGTGGTTTCGTCGCTCTCCGAACACACTACACGAGATGATCTCACCTATAATACATTACATATGTATATTCTCGCATGTACATGTTACACAGTATGCAAGACGTTTACATCCTAGAATTAGTACACGCTAGTACAAATATCAATATAACATGTGTAGAACATTGTGGTTCGATAACGCAAGCACAAACGCTACATCTATTTCTGTGTATTCTTACTACGGACCTATTCTGATATGAAGAGTTTGGTAAGACACAGTTAGCCGAGATATCCCAATTTAGTCTTCAGGGTGACCTAAGTGAATTTCGACCCGCTCTCATTACAATTGTACATAGGCGAAGCTTATCATTAGGTAGAGTATACTTGTGATCGTTACTAACACAGAAAAATAATAAAAAAGACTGATAATAGTATTAAAAGTCTTAAAAGTATGTTCCGCTTAACCCATATTTAAATTAATTTACAAAAAAAAATTACAATAAAATTTTAATTATGATTATCGTAAAATACAATTTTGTTTTAGCAGATAATAGGTTTAATATATCATTATAGTAATTACAATACAAAAATACTGAAATATAGCAATGGTCAGGATATCAGGTAGGATTCACATTTTACCCCGAGAGCCCCCAGTTACTCCGCGGACGACGTGTGTCGGACGTTAACTTAATAGCTTTGGACAAACTCCGCAAAAACAGAGATAACAAATTGACGCGGACCTTCGCTGCTGGCGGAAGTCATGAATTATGTATTTCATCAGCGAAAGCCTCCAAAACAACTGTAGAATGCCTTCCAAGTTAACTGCTTTCCCAATTTACGATGGGGTCCAAATTGCAATAAACATCCAATTCTTTTTAATGACTCACAAAATGAAATTACCCACTAACACGAAGGTAAAAGGAAAGGAATTTTATCGAAGTTCGAAATCCTGAGTTATTTTCGAAGAATAACAGCTCTTTTTTTGTTTTAATGCGGTTGACGATATTCTTATCATATACTTTTATGTTCTATGTATTATATATTATAAATGTTCTGTTCCTAATATAGTTCGTAATTGTTATTCTATGTATTATAGTTGTTCTTCCTTATTAATTTCAACTTCCATTTAAACAGTCGGACAGAAGAGTGGTTATACCCTCCTATAGATATGAGACAGTAATCGGTGGCCGAAGATCTGCTTTAGCGTGCTACGAAACATTCACGAAACCTTTGTGATAAAATTGAAACAAATTTGAATATGTTTCCATATTCGAATAAAAGGAAGCAATGGGGTCCGCGCAGCAAAAAGGAGCCATTTATTTTACGTCAAAAATAAATCAACCATCAAACCAGTATTTTATTGCATCTGAAACGATCCTTCGTCCTACCATTTTTTTTACCCGTTTTGCAAAAAGGAAAAACCATCGTTTCCTTGAGTTATTGCAAATGTAGTATGCGTCGCGATACATACGAGTATTGTATCGCATTGAAGCTTCCTCCCGCGGTTCGAGTCGCATTAAAATTGGATCTAAATTGTTCGTTGTATATTTTGAAATCCAAACTTATTTCATAATATGAGAGGAATTAAAGAGATGCTGCTTTCTCTTGTCTTTCATTATTAATTGAAGAGGTTATTTATAGATTAATTTTTTTTTACACAAAAATACATCCCAATATTATCGAACTACTGTACACTCAGCAGTCAGATAAGACTGACTTGATTGGCCATAAAAGCCTATTACAATCGATAACTGGAATACATTTGTTTCCCTGAGAACATTACAAGAAAGCAGCAAATTGTACTGGTTAGAACATTATAGTATATTTGTTCCTAGTTAATTGTGTACATAGATATCGTTAACTATTATACTGATACCCGTCTCGAAGGACGAAGCAATTAGTCGCGTGCGTGTCGTGTCGTGACGTCAGGACGTACCGACGTCAACACCTACCCGTCTGCGGGGACCAGTAATTCATTACACGTCGCCGAAGGCTGTGTGTACAACGTAATTACAATGAGTCAAAGCAAACACGCCGAATTATATAATACGACATCTCTTGTTTAACGGATAAATATCAGCGATCAGGTGCGACCGTGTTACTGTCTGTTATAATCCTAAAGCGTCGTTAACGCTTACAGATATTTGCGATATCTTGATCGATTCGTTTTCCTTGTTGACTTATGTCTAAAGACAAATATTCTTAAACTCAATAGTATTCTTTATAATCATAATATCATATTAAAACTAATTGTACCTTGCTTTCTGTGAGCAAGTGATCTCTTTCTTTTGTTAATGCTTTTATTTATACTCTATTTTATTTTTAGAAGTGCATCTGAATCTTTAAAAAAATAAAGATCTTGAACCATAAAAAAATATAATAATATCTACAGCAGTATCTGATATCGCAAATCATCTATCCATTCAAGAATTGGAAGTCGTTCGGCGATTTAGAAGTGTCTATTCCAATTTAGGTCAGATCACTTATCCGGAACGACATAACTCCTTTAAACCGCGCGTGCTACTCTAGGACCTAGGACCTTTCTTCAATGATATTTAAGCATCGTTGTCGCCACATTCTCAGAAGTAATAATAAACACTTTCAAATTTCATAATTAGCGCATTAGCCAACTAGTAGCACGATATTCTGAATTAATGATTACAAAGTAGGCAGAAGTTTAGTAGGCATCTAATATGTATTAAAAGCCTCCCGTCAAACCACCTGAAACATGTCATAACCGAACGATACGCTGAAACGAAACAGCCTGTTTTATGAAAATACTTTGACATAATAATAAACGACCCCAAAGAAAAGGAACTTTAAGGCTTCGTTAACAAAAACCACAGTGTCGCGGCGCGGGCGACGAGATCTCTGGAGATAACGTTTTAATTAAATCGCCGTCTGCACTCCGCGCCTCGCCCATCGAGAGCTCCATTATGCATTCCTGATCGCTCTGACATTATCAATTACAATTCTTTTGTAAGTATCTGTTTTTCAATGAAGCTCGACTGAGATCTTTGTCAAAACATTTGATTACTTTTAGCCAAAAGCCAATGACAAGCCAAGACAGATGTATAAACAGATAAATGAATTCTCATTCTTTCAAAATAAGAGGGTCGAGTTAAAATAAATACTACTGTTTATTTACACACTTTTTCTAACTTTAAGAATAATACGAAGTACTACAGATACATACTTCTACTATATATAGAACTATTTTTTTATTTTATTTGTTTATTGTTTATTGATGAACAAGAAAGTGGTACAAAAGGCGAACACTAAAAAGCATGATTAGTCAACCATGGAAAAGGGCAGAAAATAACATAGGAGGCACAGGGAAAAGTACAGTAGATAAAGAGATAAGAATAGAGAAAAAGGGAAAATAGTGTAACGGGTTTAACATATAAAAAAAGTAGAAAATAAAATACTATAAAAATATATATCAACGCTTGAAAGGCTAATTTTCTTAAGCGACATTGGACAACATTATCGAGAGCCATTAAATGGCAAGTTTTACAGAAAAATAAGAAAATCATCTGTGTACTGCTATAATGCCAGTGGACTTTTAATTTTTATATACTTTTAATATATATATACTTTTAATACCTTATTATTTGTTATTCATGGATTTTAGTTCACATCAGATTAAAATATGTATGTATGCAACTCAATATCGCATAGATTTTGCCTTTCTACCGTCAATATGTGGGCCTGGCTCGAGAATTACGATTCATAGACATGAGTAATCAGTGTACATATGTCACTTGGCGGAACCTCAGACAGACGGCCATCTTATGTCTTCTCTTTGAGATTGTACGTGGGAGTGGTTGCACGCCACCGACGATCTCCGTATTATTAATCCGAAGTGTATATGATCCTAATTTCGTGGAATAGTCTGCATACTCGCCCACATAGAATGCAATATTACCTGATAATGGTATGGATTTATCGTCAGCCATATAATACTTACTATAATGATTAATACTTACTATATTAATATTTAAAACCATACCATATAATAAACATGTTGTTACTTGAAAGAGGAACAAACGAACAAACACACTTTCACATTTATAATATTAGTATAGATTACACAAAGATTTACACAAAGCACCGTGTCGTAGAAAAGTTGTCAAAGAGAAGTAATATGGCCATGAGACGAGAGAAAAAACAGTACATGCTTTTTTGCAACTTGTACAACAAAAATAGGATGAAATTATTTTGAATCATCATATGCCGTAAAATAGTCACAAAACTATAAAGTACAGCAACAGTTCTCACGTGGCTACGTTTTAGTTGTTTTACCTCAAGCACTAAATAGGCTCGTAGCTTCAAGCTATGAATTATGAAACAACTTCGCAAAATGCACCGACCGCGTCGTGCATTTTAATTCAAACATCATTCCACTTTAGTTTCCGCTTGCGGCTTCATTCGCGTGGATCGGGTCCCGAAATATACACGAGCCTTTAGGCTTTTTTCAATCATATTGTAAAATGATTAAACAGTTTCAAATTAGTCACTAATTGGAACAAATGAGTTATTAATTTAGTCGCTCAATTACATAAATGTTGTTCGCGCCTCTAATTGGCACTCGCCAGCCTTTACGTCATATACAATTGTATATTGTATTATATAACGTGTTGTGCGCACTACTCTCAACAATAAACTAAGATAAAAATTAATATACAGGTCTGAATAATATTTCAATCGTTTTCAATTCACAAGGCTCGAGAAGAACACACTACGTGTTAGTATGGTCTATTCTTCAACAAATCCAACCTTCATTCCTCGGGAATAAAGTATCCATACGAGCCCAGAGGGAAGTCCCGACAAAAGCGAGATTCAATATCTTATGTTTATACTACAAAGGCTACGTAGCATCAGTTGCCTACGCTCATTCAATGTTATTAACATAACAGAAAATCCCCACTTACCCAGTGTTCTACTGAGATATCAGCGACGCTCATAAAGTGATTTAAAACAATACCGGCGCCGCCATTCTCGTCACGCGCGTCCGCCGCTCACGTACTATTATCGAATTTACATTCCGATATTCGCACTGAATTATTACCTGCATCCGCCCGTAATGTACACTTTGAAATGATGCGGTTTCATTTTTAATTTGCAACGCTCTGTATTAACCTTCTTTATATGTCGGATAACAATTAACTCGCTTCATAGTCTTATTCGGAAGCTGAATGTCATTATGCGTCCTTTGAAGAGAGAGTTATACTCAATTGTAACTATTTTGAATTCAATTTATTTTGCTACGTATGTTTGTGATGAGAAAACCTGTAACTGAATATTGGCTACAGAAGCAAGTGGACATGGCAGGTAAAAGAATTATGAGAGAAACGAAGACTGATCACCATATTTTGAAGAACCTGGAAAAATATTTAAAAAGATGCAATGATGAAAATTAGGAGCGCCCTGTGTCCAGCGGTGGACTTTAGACGGTTAAACAAAGAGATAGAGTTTGTTATAGTTTCAGTCTCTTAATATGGATGACAAGCTATATTTACGTTGACATGTTTGTCGTACAAAGCACTGAATTGTAAGTACACGCGCCGACACGCGGCAGACTCGGCATAAGCCAATAAAGCAATCGTGTTAGATGAATATTAATCAGAGCTACAGATCTACTCGGGATTAATTTAAATTTCCATTATTATTGTACCGCGCGCCGTGTGCCTAACTTAGCAACGCTCACAATCCACCATTGAAATCCTAATCGTTCGTAAACAATTATTGTTGTTCCTCGTGATTTATTTACAACTAACTTCGAACTAATTTTTCCGTATATTAAAATTTAGGAGTAAATTCAGGTTTCCATCTCATTTAAACTTTTTAACATTGTATCTTTCTAGTCTTTGTAATTCATTTTAGATATTTCATACAGTCCATGCCATATTTTCTCTAAACTATAATCATATCATACAACCAATAATAAAAAAAATATTTTAACGTTGTTATCGATATGTTCGGGCACAGTATCGCTACGTATTACCGAGGTATAGCTGCAACACACCGTTGTCATATTTTCACTTTGTTTCAGCTATTTTTACAGTTCCACTGCACTCGAATGCACCGATACGTGACTGCTCGTACACAACTCGAATTATAAGAAGCTAAGATAGACGCAGTAGATGCTATCTAAACGGATGTATCTGGGTGTAACTTGTATAGTACATCGTCGCCACGGACGATACATGGGCAGACAATTCTCTACACTTTGGCTGACGAAAAAAGCAGTACATATGCGAGAATATTTATTTACATCATTACATTTTTCCAGTGCAGTGGTTTTGTTATTGAAAATTATACTATAAATAATATTTTATACATTTATTTAATGTACTATATTATGTTAACTTAAGAAAATATTTCTTCGTTCTGCTTCGCTTCGCTTTCGCTTCGCTTTTACTTACTTCATTTGAACAGTTGTAAAAACGAAACCGCAAGCGCCGAAGCGCCGGAGAGCGACGAACGGATAGAATGCTCGTTCTGCCGATGAATAGCTAAACTAGGATTTCAATCTCCATCCCGTTAATCACTCCGGACACGCCGTAATGCTCCGAAATGTTGACACCCTGACGACACGTAGGCGGCTAATTGCCGGCAGGACGAATGAATCAATTACTTATCGGATCGCCCACAAAGAGGTAATTAATGGCGCGCAGTCAGCGGCCGCGTGTGTCTTGCCTTTAATTAGCACGTTGTCGGCTAATTTTCGGTCTATCGGTAAACGGTATTGTTAGATTTCCGATGTCCTCAAGGGATAATGTATATATGAATATAATATTTATTGTATATTATAATAATTATATGTAATTTCCTGGTTCAGAGAAGATGAATCAATCTGCTAATCTTGATAAAGAGCTACGCTTCACTTGTATTACAAATACCTTACTATTCTTGAATACTAATTAACGTTTTACTCATTAATTAGGAGTAGGTACTCACTACATTTAATAAATATATAATCTTTCTGTAACCTTTCACATTCATAATGTAGTAATGACAAGAACTTAATATCAAAACAAAAAGTTTTAAGGCCAACAACAACCATTCAATCATTTCGAAGTATACTTTTGGAGTTTTATTCCCGTGTCAGGGCGGCGGAGGACAACGAGATGTAACGCGAGCCTGGCGCGCGGTCACGTCGGCGTACACTCGTTGACGAGAGCCGCGTCCCGCCATCCACTCCTAAAAATGCGCAAACAGCCTCCAATTTTATTACGATTGCGTGATTTCATCTGCCGTAGAATGTGCTTCGAGCTAAACAATTTAGATACTCGATGACGATGCTGTAATCTTTAACGCTGTTGCGAGCCGCTTGACAATGGCGCGACACCTGTTATGGCGTATTGCTTTTTTATTACTTTCATAAAAACGATACAACGGCGCGTACACACGATAGGATCTCAGGACGGCTCGCGTGGGCGACGCAATTTGATTCTCTGTTATAAATACATTGCTCTTGTTCCACCTACGATTCATCTCATGAAGAATGCAATATACAATGATAATATATATCGGTCTGAGCCAAATAGGCTTATTATAATGTATTTTAGTAGACATTCAATATTATATATCAAAAGATACGATACGAATTCAATGATTCTGAATCAATCAAATAATTCCCTTTAATAATCGTATAGTCATTTTACCTGGAAAGTTTTCTGCGAGTTTTGAAAATTTGCGGATTTATCGATTCCGATTATCTTTCTTAATTTCCGAAAAAGGGCATCGAAATTTAAACCAAATAACTGTAATATTATACTACAACAAAAAATATGGAACTATAGAAGATTCTTGCAAACAATCCGTAAGTTTTAACTAATACTAATACTACTGTAGTATGCCCACTACAGTAGATAAACTTTTTCAAGTTTCATCTTAATCCTCGGAAGTAGCGGAGACTCATCATCATCAACTATGTAAATGAGTTAAATTTGCATTCGCTATAATATTTTGAATCTCCTTAGAGTTCTTTAAGATTTAGTTCTCAGAAGAAGTGACCTTCTAAAATTTTCTGCTACCCATTCTGGACTCTCCCTGCCCTCCTGCCTCCTCCTCCTCCTGCCTGTTTCCCGGTGAATTTCGGACGAGGCTTTACCTTTGGTTAAACATTTAACAATTTTAACTTCGCTAATTCTCTAATAGTAAAGAAAATGTTCGTATAAAAACAGAAAATGTGAAAAGGATAACGCAGCGCCCGCCGCAATAAGTCAGCGGAACGGATAGGATGCTCGCACATTAAGCACAGAGAATCGGCTCTTCCTTACGCCCATTAATGCTATCATTTTTATACGGATTCAATAAAATATTGCTTCCAACAGCTTTATATTTTTATTCTGGAAAGGAAAGAAAGTAATTCTACGGATAGTCAACGAAAAGGATTTCAGGGAGCTAAAGGAGCCACATTAACATCTCATTATAAATATGTATTCGTGGTAAAATTTTGTTGCTCACTTTATGCCACTCTGATTGAGTCAGTAGTCATACCTTTGTTTCTAATTATAGTCAACTCTAACATTTAAGAGTATTTGATAGTACCTATTTTTATAAATGTAAGAAATAGTTCATGGTCGTAATAATAAAGATTCATTCTATTTTTTTCTAATACAGTAAGTACACTTTTACAAATTATTACATCTCACAGATAAATATCAATTATGCTGTTTCGACGTGTTTAATAGAATAATAAATTTACTTACAAAGTTTAATTCTCATATTCAGACCATTCAGCTGAAAGACAATAATTAAACAATTTATCTCCCGAATTTGAACACAATTCGGATAAAGTTTATTAGAGCTTAGTCTCCGTGTGTTTCGGTAGTTAGGCACTACAAGAAGCCACTTTAAACATAATAAAACTTTGTCCTCTATCTAAAACTAGATTACGGAAAATTATAATTCAGGTTTAAATTAGAAATGAGGTCGCCTCACACGTATTGCCTTTTCGACATAAAATATTGACAGTTTCGAACTTTTGTCAGAGTTTTGTTTCTCGCGTGTCAGTCAACAATTAAGCTGATGTCTACTTCTTATTTGGCAAATCACACGCGTTATCAACTTCCGGAGATCGGAAAGTGTAACTTTTCTGGCCCGGTAAAATAACTGTGCCACTTTCATTTAACTCAGAAAAAAGGATAAAAGTAATAATTATTGATAATTTACAGTACAAAATTAAAGACATTGATAGTATGAACCGTCATTATTAATAAAACAGCTATTCACAAAAATATACGTAGATTATATTTGAATATAACTTTTATATTAATGCAGCTGTTACCTTAATCTCTTTTTAAATGAAAATATTTTTAAAGCTGTCAGTAACAATATACCGTCATCACTTGAAAAAGTACATCTTTTGTGAGTACAACAAAAAACCGCATTATCTAAAAACGCTTTGTCGTTCTCGGGAAGACGCACGCGGCCGCCACAGACAATGCCGCGCCATTATCGCGCAGCATTGAAATAATGGCGATATTTGCCGCGTTATATTATATCTACATCATGTCTGAATTATTTGTTAGACACTATTATTATTGTTTTGAAGTAACAAGAGCAATGTTATAGAATAGCGGAATAGTTTTTAATCATCTATCAATAACCATTAAAAGCTTACTCCTTAATTGTCGTTTTTTCGTCAGTCTAATACAGTCGCGGGCGAACTTTGATCTTTCTGCCTAATGCAGCAACCCTGGAGACCGATCCTTCCTATACGCGGTCGATTCTCCAAGCGCCGTAGTTATTAAATAACTTGCAAGATATGAAGATATTCAAGACGGTAAATATTATCAAAGCAAACTAACACTAAGCTATTACTTTGGCACTTTTTTGACTAACATGATAACGTTGCGAAAAGATATCTCCCGACGTCTGATCAGAGCACATCCGTTCTAAAAACCTTCTTCTTCCTCTTTCGGTCTTGTAAGAGCGGTCGTAGTCAACACCTAGTATTATTTTGACAGGGAAGACGTTGAAGCTGGCATTGACAGGATGTACATACCACAAAACTTGGGTGCAACGATCGCACTCCAGCAACTCGGCAGCTAAAGCAGTCTGCCATTAATAATGCTGCGTAAATTTGTCTGGAGCACAAAGAGGCGCGCTCATTACTGCCCCGATATTTGGCGCGACGCACCGTTCCGTTATTTATCCGCGACTAGTTCCGTCTGATGACATGCATTATTCATAGCTTCCGCCGGCGACCGCGGCCGCGGCATTGGCCGACCCAACTTAGACGAGCTTAGCTGCCTATTTTGCTAACGTATTTCATCTATTGACTACTTACCATTTTTTTCAATAAAGAATACACAAAGTACGTTATTTCTTTACGATACAATCCAAAAATCAATTGTTTTAAATCAGCTTATTACATTTGAATCGTTTTAATTGCATCCATCGTACATTTGTACTTCGATTGCATTCTCTAAACACTCTTTCAGCCCTACTGCACAGCAGCAATGACGAATTGGTTCTCTAATTTAAATGATTAGCCAGTACCTAATACAACTGTATGTAGGTAACTGTAACAAATCTTTGTTAACGTTATAATTTTAGTTTCAATATGCAACGCACTAAGGACTTATGTATTATATCAAGAATAAAATGTTTTTATTCATTATAAAGTATACAAAAACACTTAATAAATAACATACTCGTATATATACTTGAAGCCACACGTCACATTCTAAATTACATACGTACTCCAGTGACAAGGGACAATTTATAGTAAACTAGCTGACCCCGCGCACTTCGTACCGCCCCATTCATTTCACTGTTCCCGTTCCCGTTCCCGTCCCCGTTCCCATCTCTGTCTGCATTTTATTATTTCATTTCACATGCCTTTATGCCAC
>DWGW01001473.1:0-11290 GCA_018247775.1 Udranomia orcinus
TTCGCTTTTGTGAAAAGGGACCTGTGTAACGGGAAGCCGAAATATTTATCAGTATTTAGAAAATAAATTGTTTTTTAATAGATAAGTAAAGCAACTTATTCGACTTAGTATACTTAGTACATGCTTGTATACTTAGTACACTAGTTCTACTAAGTATTAAGTACACTAGTCGAATAAGTTGCAAGTTAAATCAGTTGTATGCGTTGCCCAGGGTACTAGCGAAGCGCCAGTTAAAATTTAAAGTGTTATTAGAAGAAAACCAGAAAGCACTTCCGTAAAAGGAAGCTGTACCGACATGACCTACTTTAACCCCGCTCCCCGAAGAGACTTTCGGAGAAAAAACGGCCAGCTCAAGAAATGTGTTTTATTATTTTTACTAAGAGACGAGAATAAGGTAACTTTTATATGCATACATTTTCTTATACATTTATTTAAAAAAAATATAAACATTAACTAAACTTTTCGAAATCGAAGGAAAAGGAAGTAAAATAAAATAAAAATGTAATGTTGCGTAATTAACGTAAGAAAAGTACGAAAAGTACTCGTATGTGATTTTACAGTAAAGGAATTGGAATCTGGAATGAAATCGATATATTTCGTCTCAATCTTTCGATCACATTTGAATACATAAACATACAAGGAAAGGTTTATTTAATTGCAAGAACATTACAGGTACTAAACATGTAAGTATAAAAACTGCTACTTACTAAATAAAGAACTAAAAGAAAACTCTACCTACCTCTGGCGAAGACATTCATAGCAATTGAATTGAATAAACGGACGGATTTAACAGCGTCAGTTACAAATGAACAAGGATTGCGAAAAGAAGCTCTAAACATTTTCCACAATAAGCTTCACATTTTGTCTTAGCTCCGGCGAGCTTGAAAAACTACTGCGTCCAACTAATTATCGTCTGACCGCTACCTAAATACTATTTTACGACTAAAGATTTTAACGTAATATAAGAAAATATTGAACCGACTTACTTTTTTCAGCTGTAAATTATTGATAAATATTTAATATTTAACTTTTAATTATTATTATTAACTTTTCATTATTATTAATTTAGGTTATTGTGCTTAAAACTAAATTCCCATAAATAATAAATAAATTTACAAGAAAATAAAAAAATTAAACCTCAAAAATATTGGCTCCAAATTTACCATAACAATATTTATAACCAGTGTCATTTAAATAAATATTCCATGCTACATATACGAAATACATAGATATAATGTGCCTGTTTTTACATGATTACATTATGTTCCTAATAAATCACTTGAATGTACAAAACATGACATAAACTAGGATTATTACCACAATTTGGCAGAAATGCCTTCATCTCGGCAATTTGTAGTACCTTCTCGGCGACCCGGATCCAACACAATCGAGCTTTATCCTTCAGATGAACCATTACATACCGCATCCGTAAATCCGGTTACTCTAAACTGACTTATTGTTCGAGGAATCGTCGTATTATCTCTAAAATGTCGCTCATTTGCGCCGCGACATAACAAAATTAGACTTTAACTTTATTGTGATACATAGTTTAAGATACTTAAATTATAAACAGCGTACTGTATATATAACATTTATTAACAGATTATATAACATTTTAAAAGAATAAATGTAAGTCTGCTTTTAGAAATCTTTATTTAAATGGCAACCCTTATGAAAATGTAATTTCATCTTATTTAAAAACGCTTTCTTACTTAATTTTTTTTATTAAACAAAGCTGTGAATGCGTAATACTGACTAATTTTATTCATAAGGTTCAGTTAAGTGTTTAAAAATGTAGAAACCGTAGTTCTCACAACCAACCAACCGCTCCTCGTATTAATTAGAGACGAACAAATTTTCTGCACTTGAATTTGTCAAGACGCATCTCTGAAATACTTATGTCTCGGTAACCATATTTCTGTGAAAAGACATGCTAATGAAACACTATATGGAGAAAAAGATTGTGAAAACGATTAAACAAGCTTATATAAAGTTTTAATAGTGATTTATTACTTTTATTCTAAATCAATACAACATAAATTATATCCTAGAATCGTCGATAGATGTTGTACTCTTTTTGTCTATATCGCAAGCAAGTAGAGATTATTCTAGAACATTAACGTATAATATGAGAAACCTTGTGTATATTAAGTTGTCGCAATCTAGTGGAGGCTACAGAGCGCACCGACGCATAAATAGCGGTAAAAGTAGAAATATTCATATACACGAGGTTGCACGATAAAAGTAACACGATGTATGGTCACGTACAACCATGGAAAGATGAAACACTGTTGGCCACACTTGCACCACTTTTATCATACTCTTATACTGGTAACATTTCTAATATTAATGTCCATAGATAAAAAATAATTCGAATTGTTTATTAAATTTTGAAAATTAAATCAGTCAGTTCTTTAACAAACATCCTCTGTAAATAATATGTGTTTATTGACATAAAGCTAAAAATAATAGGATTGATTAAATTAATAAATATGTGGTTATTTATATGAATGTGGATTTTATTTATGAAAGTTACTTTTGATATATTAATTTAGTTAAAAATTGTTACATTTAGTTTTGAAGACATTAATTTTATTTAGGTATTACATTTGCTTACAAGTCTAGACTAAATTTCGTTGAATCTCGAATAACTGAACATGATATTAAGTATGTGGAAACTGTAATTAGATAAATACAAGTATGTAACATTTCGCAGTTCTGTCAAAGCTACACATTAATGTCGTCTGAGCTACTGTAAGCGGATTACGTTTTGGAGTACCGTAGAATTAAGCGAGTTGGTATATGCTCATAAGAAAGACCATAAACCATAGAAATTGGAATAGTTAAAAGCAGTAACGAATGGTTTGTCCAGACCGACTTAGCCAATGTCCTCCCATCAGTTTCTCTGTCTGTTTTAAGTATCGTAACTGTCATGTAAACAATTTGTATAATTAATAATTGTGCAGGAAGGTACATTTTTTAACGGACTTCAAAAAAGGAGGAGGTTATCAATTCAACACGTATTTTCTTATGTACGTTACTCCATAACTTGCTCATTTAGGACTCGATTTAGATTTTTTTCATAATTTTAAATGTTATTTGTTAAATATGTTCACAGCGATATCACTCGGTACTAACTAATACGATCGCATGAGTATTTATGCGTCTTGGGAATATGGCTGGCCCCGCCCACATTGCCACTCTATTTATTTTTCTTATCTATGGTAAGCATAGCATAATAAATATATTTCGTAGTTACTCTTCAGTCATAATCTTCTTACGCCTGTCTCAAGATCTGAATATTTTAGTCGCCTGCAGTAAGTTAGATAGTCCGTCTACAGTTTATCCTACAATCTATCTAGTTCGTCGTATGGTATGTCTACCGTTTTACAACCAAACATGATTTGTAAATATGAAGGCATATTAGTTTATAGAATTGATGTGTTTTGGATACAAAACCCGTTCATCCATGAAAAAGTTAGTGATTCTACGATTTGATACACTGTGGCCATAAGTAAAGATATCCAGAATAGAAAGTATTGGAAACTTAATAATGATCTCGTATTGTGTAGCATTCATTAGAAAATTGAGTTACCGTGTCAATAGTACATGAGTTTGGTAGTAGTTTTCAGTCCCATATGTATTCTATATACGTGAATAAAATCTTCAAAATTCTTCATTTGATATTTTGACGCAGTATTATTTAACATTCAGCTCTCACACTGCCCCAGTCCGTTACGTAGCTCACGAGTCCCGAGGTAGTCTTAGGAGGTCTAGCGATGTCTTCGATTCGATACTAAAATCTCAATGATAAATACCCGACTTACATTCTGCCACAGTCCACGAATAGTATATCCATGTAGATGTCGAGACAATTGCCCACCTAAAAAAGTAGGTAAGTTAGTTTTTTTAGTTATTTCTAATTAGACGAACCGTCGTACTTATGGTTGTTTGACCTTCAGTATTTATAAAAAGCTCGTCGGTAAAAAAATTACCATTAAGTTCAAAAGAATATTGAATTTTTGCTAGCGAGCGTTAATTACTCACAATTACATTTTACAGTCGATACAGAATTCTTGCTCGAGAACTTGCAAACTCTTTGAAGAACAAACAAACTGTACTAAAGGTGGCTAGTAGTTTGTTAACAATTAAATTTCAAAACGATTTTCTCCTCGCTGCTACCTATTCTTTATTCAACGTATGGCATGTCATTCAAATAATTGTCGTGAGTGTCGACGCCAGCAGAAGCAGTTTAATCGGCATAAATCACACGTATAGCAGTTTCAAAATTAAAATATAGCCATTCAACTTATAAATGTGATAATGGTAAATGAGAATCAATCAATCAGAAGTAGACTCACCATGCCGCCGGCGCAGTAGTTGTTGCTTCATAACATCAGTACATATTTGGATTCATGTGTTCTAGTTCAATCAGTTTTATCGGACAACTCATCTGCTTAGAAGTCTTAGAATTATAATCCCACTGACAAAGACTACAGTCTATTAACAACAGAGATCATACTTACACAGTAGATTAGTAATATGCTCATTTACTACCTTAATATAAAAAGTCCGATGCAAGTAGCAGTGGTCAGCGGTCAAAATGTACATGAACGCTCACGCTGGCAAAGTGGTGCGCTCGTGCAAGGTGCTTTGCATCATTAGCACGGCATAAATCCGATTCAATCCCCGTTTTACGGGCGATTCAAGGAAACCGCGTTAGATTTTCTTCCATTAATGTTGTATGCTGCAAATAGCAAGAACCGCAATCCTGGAAAAAAACTTAAAGGATTTATAATATCTTTATAACATCGAAGTAGTAAACGGGGTCAATGGTAAGTAATCTGATGATAAGTAGTCACTGCCGTCCAAGATACCAGTAATCCAAGACATGATTGAAGTTCTTTCTTAGGACGACTTCAGATGCTGCCACTAGAGACGAGTTGAAAGACCACGGTTAAATGTCGATACTAACACCCTTTGAGCTAGGATACAGCAGTCAGAAGGCATCTGTTATAAGGCATAAATAATTGTAGTAGTGATGACTCCGTCGAACTACGAAATATTTCCATCGCCAAGAAATACATGGTTACCTGTAGATATCATACAGGGTGTAAATCACTTTGAAATACTATCAACATCTGTGAAAAAAATGGAAAAACCGAGAGAAAAGCGGTGAAAAATTCCAACGCCATAAGCACCAGAATCGTGTCAGGAATCCATATTTTTAATATTCGGTAGGCTATCATTTACACCGTGTATACATTGCACTGCTGAAAATAAAATCATATTCATTTCATTCCAGTAATCAGGAGTTCTCTCAAAATTCTTACATGCTTTATTGATAATTACACAAAAATAAAATAAAAGATTTAAGTACGATTACGAGTACGACGATTTACGTAAGCGCAGTAAATAATTATGTTCACATAATTCGATTAAAATAAACCGAATTGTACAACGATTTCTAATAAAAAAGAGTAACAAATGATAAAATCAAATAAAAGAAATACAGATGGCGCCACGCGTGACCTGTGACTAAATTTGAAAGCAAGGAAATTTCGAACGACAAGTCGTGTGAAATGGTGCGTGCGAAATTAATGTAGCTCGGCGATCGGGGATCCAGCGCTCGGCAATATAACGTGTGCGTTTGTAATAGCCACCTTTGCTCTTACAACCAAAATTTGCCTCCAGAGAGTTACCCGGTTCTTATTGTTAGCGTAAAGTCAGGGAGTTGACCATACTTTTTCAAATTTTATTAATATTATTTTTTCTTAATAACTGTCAAACACACTTTAGTGTTAACCAACTAATGATTAATAATCGACATTCTTGTTAACGGTACAGTTATGGCACGAACATGGCCTTTTCATTAAGAAAAATAAAAAAATACCCTCGGTTCATCCCTCGTATACTATGCGGAGGACTTATTTAAAAAAATCTATAATTTCAGTTTGCGAGCTGTAATACGCTTCCGAAACCTTTCAATTCGTATTTTATTAACTAACACTTTCACTTCCCGTGTAGAATAAACAGGTTGACAAATATGTTACCAACATAAATAAATTTATTAGTTTGGTAGACATTATGATGATCCGTCTCTCCCGCTAGTCTCTCTCTCTCTCTCTCACGGATCTGTTTAGATGGAGATATTTACATATCATAAAGGTTCTAAATATTACAAGTTTCACTTCTATATATACAATTCTAAAATTCCAAAATTATAATATAGAGTTGCTAATCATGTGTATGATTTTGATGAGTTATTCATAATTTAACAAAACAGTTAATAGTTAATCATTTGAACTCGGCAAATGCACAAAACTACTTCATAGCTGCATTCACGTGTAAAATATAAGCGAGTGTTTTGCCAAGAAATGCTACAAAAAGAGCAAAGAAACAATGCAAAAAAATAAATAAAAACATACATAAACAAGGTACAAAGTTTGCTACAACGTAAAAACGTACAAAATATGCGCTACGAAAACTCCTACGGTGCTACGGCGTAGCGCAAATAAAAGGTGTAG
Source organism: Udranomia orcinus (assembly GCA_018247775.1). NCBI lineage: Eukaryota > Metazoa > Arthropoda > Insecta > Lepidoptera > Hesperiidae > Udranomia > Udranomia orcinus. The sequence continues at coordinate 6,528 of DWGW01001473.1, forward strand.
ATGCGCTAGTAAAAATTAATTGTGCGGAATACAAGCGTGCAGCACCGGTAGATAACCCCTTTCCGATAGAAGAGCAACTTTGCAATAATTTTACACTTATATTTGATTTTTTATTCTTCTTATTATTGATGTACCTATGATGTATCTTCCAATTTTCACTCTTTGCAATTTGCAATCTTCAAAGAATGCACAAATGCAAATGCATAAGAACGATTAAAAATTATGATATATATTAAATAACTAATAATTTAAAGTAATAAGCAATATACTGCTAAAGTTAATTCTCAAATCGCTTACATAACAAACCCTAACCTTATATAATTATTGTTAGTCAATTGCACTATCTTTGTAACGACAACAACTATAAATAAAATAGCACATCAGTGTCAATGTTACAAATTAAATGCTACTTCGTTTAGCCGCATTGTCGATTCGCTAAACGGGAAAGCTGCCGACTCGAACAGAGAACTAGTATGTAAAATATTCAATAGGACAGTTTAGTTCGCGCAATATAAATGAACGAGATACGAGTAGGCTTTTAACAAACCCCTTTTTCGAAATTAGCGACGGGACAGTTACTAAAATATTGAGCGCCTTGCTACGCTGAAAGTAATCTTATTATTTCTATTAACTTTAATTAAAGTATTCACGTACAAATGACTGAAATAAGTTACAGATTGTGTATTTATAATTTGTGAAATGAATCATTTGATACATCATTTCTTCTATATCCTATTGTACGTGTAGATTTAAATTAATGAAATTGAATAGCTTGAAATTTTAACAATTTTAAAGGGTATAGCTAGTATACGTACGTATAGGTACTACTATCCTCTGCTTGGTGGCGGCACTCTAGTGCTATCTATTCTATCTTGGCGAGGTTGATGGTGTGCTATGTTTAAGGACTAGTAAGCAGGCGCTGCTGTTTTCGTAAGCGGACCACGTAGGCCGGCTGGGCAGGCGCCAGGCGGCCCGATTGCGAAAACAATCGCGGCGCCTCAACGTGGACCGTTCGCAATGAGCAACGAAGTTCTGATAACTAGAACGTCTAGATTCGTTTCGATACATTGTTCGGGCCAGAGATAATGTACTTCATTCAATATAAAGTAATGTACTTTATATTTGGGGCCACTCATTAAAAGTGTACTGAAAGCCGATTATTAAAAACAGTACATAAGTATTATTAGAATATTAGGATCTATTTATATTTTGCTGCGAGAGCGATTATTTTTTGGTGTTTATTTATGAAAAATTGACAAACTAACGAAGGAAGCATCACAAACTTGGCACGAGAACTAAGAGGTAATGAGTCCTCCAACCAAACATATATACTCACTACTCCTGGGGGTATAAGGAACATCCAAAAAATTAGTGTAGTGCCAAGGTAACCCACATTTGACTTTGAATTTGTCATGTATTATCCAATTTCTACATTCTGTAGCGATAACATCGCGATTCTTTCTCTTAACACATTTAAGAATATAAATGGGAAGAAAAATTCTATGTCTGTAAGTCTGGGCCGGGGCGGCTTGCCAAAACCTCCTCAGGTCACGTTCTCTTATATAACCCTCCCAACGCTGCTGTAATTTTAAGAAGTATATTGGTTTAGTTTTTAACGCGGCTCCGCTGCCAAGCCGACTCGGAATTAACCCTCGGCTGGTTTATTGCCGGCGATGTGACCCGAACCACCCGACAAATAACAATAACAATGTTCGTGAGAGCGCTTAGCTTCAACAAATTTCGACGGCCAAGGAATTTGGGGCACTTCTCAAAATATACCTACTTTACTTAAACGTGTCATTTTCCGCAACGCAGTACAAGCGAAGCGTCGCCAATGATTTAACATTTTGGGATTGTTTTGTTATATTTGTTAGACGTAGTTTCAGCTTAGCAGTTCATTAATGCCTCATTCTTAGAATAGGGATTATACATGAAACGAGTTACTCATATTTGGTCGAAAATTGCCGTCGTACCTAATACGTTTCATTGTTTATTATGACTGAGGTATTTTTTTCTTAACTCCATTTTTGAATAAGTGAATGTGCTAGTTTAATGAGTCATATTACACTTCAATATTATAATTAATATTGAGTCTTTCATTTAGCGATTCTTATCTTTAAATTTTAATAAGACAGCGTGTGGAATATAACATCGTTCAAATGTCGGCCACGGCTTCCCCTACTAATTGCATTTAAAAATCTGGCAAAACAAAACAAAAAAATATGGCATCATAATTTCAGCTCAATTATTTTCTTCAAAATAATAAATTCTATAGTAATAAGGCTAATGCTTTCGTCTTATTCCGACACAATTCGCGTTTCAACTCATAAAGCGTTGTAATAAAGTGATCTGCGGAAAGTTTTGTCAGTTCCGACAAAGACGTTTATGAATTTCAACTATGCTTCGCGTGAACGAAGTAATACGATCGCCCTGGAAACCTATTCGAGCAGCATCTTCAAGATGGCAGAGAAAGAAATGAGGCCCTTACAAATTTACCTACCATTGGTAAGAAACAAAGCTGTTCTGATTCGATTTAGCGAGGAACGAACGAGATCGTCTTTGATGTGACGAATCAAAGGCCCAGCGATCCGTCTGTAATACACTTAGCCGGGCCATTTCAGTCCCCTAAGCCCCCGGCGCCGCTAACCCCCCCGATGCACTTCAGGCGACTGGATTCAATAAGATTTTCATTAAGCGTCTAAAAGTTTTTAATGAAGAGTTTTACAAGCAACCCTTCTACTGCAATAGGGTCATACTCGGCCCCAGACTTAAGCCTCAATGGAATGATTATGGTTATCTTACTATATTTAATTATTACATACTTACTTCAAGATAAGAAATTTTACAATTACAAAACGTAACACGTTAAATATGTTGTAAGTATATACATAAATTTTATTTACTCCTAATGCAAAAAAGACACACATTGCAAAGCATAATACTAGAAAAGTTAACATTCTGCCCTTTTAACAAATTAACTGGGGGCAGTACTTACGGGTACAATAAAATTAAAAACAATGTGATTTGTGTAACGAATTACGTATTTTCAATCAAGAAAAACCGAACAGAATTGAATGACATTTACCGCCCACATATGTAGTATACACTCAGATTGCATGGCGCAACGACACTTGTCGAGTTATGTTAACTAGACCATATTTTCTCTCTTTTACGGTTCGACTTCGGAGGCGCGACTGCCGCACCAATTCTTGCCTTATATCAGCAGTGTTCTTACTGCTGCGTTCTGGTTTGAGGGCTGTGGTAAGAGAGATATACTAAACCGAGGCATTCCAACTTAGTCCTCAGGGGTAACAAGGCATTGGTGGTCGATCTGAGAAGGTATTTCGATCCTGTCTTAGGTTGATTACACATGTCCATGGGCGACAGTGACCACTTACCATCAAATGGAGTGCTCGTTTGTTACCCCAAAAATATAAAAAAAACTGAATCAGGTTATTCATATTCAAGCTATTTTTGCGATGTCAAAAATTGCGGGCAGAAGTTCTTATGTAATGTGTAACTTTATTCTTCATTAAAAAGAACAATTATTAATATAAAAAATATTTTTCTTCTTTATAATAGTAATATTTTGACTGTTTTAAGATGTCGTCCTTGATTTACATATAAATTCCAAAGCATTTTGTAAATTATGCAAGAAACGCCTATACGTTGTGTTCAGACATGGAGCAATTTACATATTAATAAGGTTACGAACTCCTAAATGTATTGTTGCAAACAAACTGATTGCTTAAGTATTAATTTAAGCTTCCACATTAACGTACTACGTGGAATAAAAAAATGTATTATATATTTTTTTTTAAAAACAGGTCGAGCTCTTCTTAAAACAGGTAGAGTTGCTGAACTATTTTCATAAAAAGGCGGACGCGCCTCATAGTGCACAGGCTTTAAGTGGGCTAAAAATCGCACAACGGACTAATAATTTTCCATGTTTTCGTGCTTGAATTTCTTTTGAGCTTAATATTGCAACAATGCAGGCAAGAGAACTAATCGTCTGAGCTGATGGAGGCATCAATCAACTGGCGAGGAAAGCCACTTATCAGATCTGGCCCTATTTGCTTGCCTACTTATAAGCAATTTCCGACCACCGATTCGTTTTCTGGCCTAAGGCTACATCCAAACGAACGTTCAAAACACACATTTTATGTCAGTGCATTATATATTTAAATTTAAATTGGTAAAAACTACTACGCAACATATTTTAACCATAGTTTTTTTTTATTACTGATTATTTTTATATTTTCATAGTCAGTTAAGTAATGAGCTCAGACATTAATGTCTACTGTTATATTATATTAAATAACTTAACATAGTTTATATATAACATGACATAATTATTAAGCTGCTAAAGTCTGCAAAATAATTAACCCAGAGGATTTATATACAAGAAACCTAATGTTTAAATTAATACCTAGTGTATAAGAACCTTACTCTTACATAAAACCAAACACGATACACAAAACTATAAATCAGGTAATCAATTTGCAGTTGAACCCTTGTTTATAGAAAATGATAATGACCTGATTAAACATTGATGTTCTTTTGCTCTACTCAATACAGGTTGTAAATCACAGCGTACCGAAAACTTCAATGGTAAATTTGTAAATAAACTCACAAAGATTAATTCAATCATTTTCCCAGGAAATGATTGGTTTCCGCAGGCCGCAGGTCTTTGCCCTAACGTCGAACTGCCAATTTATATGTAATTTTTTTTTTCATTGTTGTTATTCGTGAAAATCAATAAT
>DWGW01001474.1:0-11290 GCA_018247775.1 Udranomia orcinus
ATTTTTTCATTTAGCTTATTTATATTTTTCCATTTATAATATTCCATATGTCTTCTCTTAGCGATAATATAAGAGAATAAAAGTGAGTGACAGCACAAACGAAACAAACATTGTTAAAACAACGACATGACATTAAGTATATATTAAAATATCACTACAAATGAATATCCACATCGAATTAATTATTAAATCACTTATGTCTAGTAGTATAGTATAAAAAAACTTTGAAAATGTTTATAAATAATTTTCGTGAATTTCAAATTAAAATCGTAGAATAGAATTATTTCCATTTTTTAAACATTAGAAAAAATATAAATAATGTTTTGAAAACTGTGGCATCCCTACTTGTATCCCCGAGATGCAGCCAGTGTGTGTAAATTGCTATAGAAATGTATTAAGCTTGTGTTTAGATGAAAAGTGTTATGAAAAGGCGAGAATATAGAATATTATGTGTGAAATAGTTACAGTTACAGTTGCAACAGACTTCCAGAGATAAACTTTTAATATTGATTAGTTACGAGTACATAAATAATTTAATAAACATGTGAGAGATAACAGTAGTGTTTTTAACAAAAAATACACGTGTGACGCGTGTGAAACGAATTCCACTATATAAAGGCACAAGCTACTATTTACTAAAGGTACTATTTAATGCTAACAACATTGCACAGTTTTTCGACAATCATTCGATCATGCAGTGAACGTGACATTCGTGCAGAGAAGCGTGATATGACTACCAAAATGAGGGAATAAAAAGCATGTATATTTGAATATCCTAACTTAACATTATAAATGCGGATGTGAATTTGTGTGTTATTTTTTAGGCCTCTACAAATCAGCGCGATGAAGTCAGTTAAACGTTGCGCGCGATTAGTAACCAGGTGTATAATGATATTTTCATGCTACGGAGTTTTTAAGCGCGTATCTGTTTTAGGGGTTTGAAAACATCCGACAAACTGGTTGACCACCAAATAGTGCTTCCGCCTACAAGCACTAATGCAGCGTGGTACAATATGTTCCAGGCCTTCTCCAGTTGTGGGAACAGATCCATGCCCAGCAGTGGTCGAAAATGGGTTGCGTTGATATAAAGACCTAAAAGATTAAAATTACTCTAGTCAATACTGTCCATGTGCACTGTTTGCATACAACGGGAAAATGTATTTGATGTGCACGCCGACCACATGTTTCCCTTTTCCTAGGTGACTGACATATAGTACCAAATAATATCTTTATCTATTTAAACCTTGCGTGTTGAGGTTTTTTTAATAATGATATATAAAATAAATAAAGATTATAACGTATTTTTCAAAATCCTAATAATAAGCTCTTAATTGCACAAACATAATTCACCCCTGACTTTTACATCCATTCCAGCGAAAGCGTGTTCAAAAGTAATATATTCTTCTACATACAACATACAGCGAGCTAATTGCCGCTCATTAGGCGGAAGATAAGGCGGTAATGGGAGCAATTTATATAACATGCAAGTGTATAGGGTTGCGTAGATGTTAGAAATTTATTTGGGATTGTACGAATCTGTACATATTATAATGTACCTAAGACAAAAGAAAGAAATACTTTATGTAAGAAATCTTTATAGGTAATACGCGGAAATTTGTATCTTTTTTATACCTTTTGTAGATATATAATAAACACTTCTTCTGGTATCTCATATTTGTAGCCTGTATACATTTATATACTAAAGTCTTGTGTATAGGCTAAAAATATTGAATTTTGTATATTATTCGGGTATGGATAAATTATATATTAAAGGAGCAAGGAAAAAATATATTAAAGGAGCGGAGATTTCTACCCGCTCAAGCGAATTAAATGATTACTACTTTAAGTACATACATATTTATGCCCTAATAAAAAATAGAGAACCATTTACTAAAATGCAATATACATGTCACTGTCATGTAATTCATTATACGGTGCTTCCGTCACAAAACACGTGGACAACATTTTCCTTACTAATTACATCTTGTTAAATGGTAAGCTCATATTATTTTTCTCAGAAGGAAAATTGAGTACGTTTCGTCCTACTCCAAGTACTTCCGTATATTTAATATCATCCATTCTCATGTCTTCCGCGCCATTTCACCTCAAATCACTCGATAAGTATCACCCTTGCCTTTTATGTTAAAAATGTCTTTGTTCCTTTAAATACCGTTTCGGTGCTATTAACCTTGGAATTGTCGAGAAGATTTTATTTTAACATTACTTTTCACGATAACGTGGCGAGCTAATAGATAAGTAAAAACTAAACTAAATGAAAAAGATAAAACGAAAAAATACATTCTAATCTATTGTATATACGAGTATATGGAAAAAAGCCCATTTTCAGTGTGATGCCATCAAGATTGTGCGTAATCTGGTAGAATTTAAGAATAATTACATCGATTTAAAAGAATTTATTGCGAAATCAATTAAGTTTCTGCTTTATTGCGACCCCTGAGACTCGCTTTTCGTTAATTACAATTAAGAATTCCAATTTGCTTGAAAAATACCTTTCAAATTAACAAAGCTGACTCTTATTGGAAGGGATTTTACTTTTTTGGGTCAAATTAAAGCTTTCAGACTGTATTAATGTTTCAGTTAGGTAGCAAATTTGTAATGGTTTAGCAAAGCTCGTCTATTTTTACTTTTTTTTAGTGAAGCTAAAGTATTATTTTCATCGTTACTAATTGCTTCTTAAGTGACTTATGTTAGCTTCTTGTAGTGTAGTCAGACGGACGATCAACGGATCGAAGCCAGCAAATCTGGGATTCTGTAGACGCATTTATTTGAACTTTGCCTTTGTTGACGCTTGACTATTGATATCTATATAGTTGGAAAAATATGAGTTTAAAATAGCATTCAACGTGATACAATTAAAACATCTTTAACTGATTCTTGAATAATTGCCATCTAGCAGGTCCATTTGCTTCATATAATTTGCGTGATATAAGTTATTGGATGAGTTTTAATGCTGGCACTACAAGTTTTGCCGCATTTTTTAAGTTGTCACACACATATCCGTAAAAATAAACTTATTCTTTTATAGAATAAACATTGACGAAAAAATTTAATCGTGTTTTATGTTTCCTAATATCGATAAATATATCTAATATTTCTTTTAAATAATATTTATTATCATTTAATCATAAATTGATTATTGTATGATATTTGCTTATTTCGTATCTAATCAATTTAATATTATAAAAGGATTTTCCAAAACGTAAAATATAATCCAATATCACTCTGAACACTATACCACCTGAATACTATATAAAAATCCAGTTTCACCAATATTGTAATAAGAATTTAAATATCATAATTATTTCCAACAAAATGTCCCTAAACACACCTAATCCGTATTACTCTCAATTAATATTTGGATGTTGAATACTGCAAAGCAATAAGTCCGCTGTCGACTGCGGACGGCTTGTTATAGCCCGTAATTTCCCTGGAGATCTTAGAATTCACCAACACCAATTCCAATCCGCTACTGCGTGTCCCGTGGTCTTTAAAATCAAGAGAATAAGATCGCAGTTTGGCTAATTGTTGGCCATATGAAATATTATGTGAAGTGGATACTTCATTAAGAGAAGACAGATCGCAATGTAGTTCTTATCACTAAAGACAGAAAGTCTAAATTTGATGAGTCTATATTTTATGATATACTAATTTCTTAGAATTGCAAATAGTCTCTCATGCGAAACTTGGTGCAACTTTCCATGATGCGTGGATAATTCTTACCATATAACATAAAATATAAACAATAAAATACAGGGTTGACATTTTGTGATTTCTCGTCTTAATGTTCATATTTCGCACTACATATCCACCTCTATTATCGTTTTTAGAAGTTAAGAATTAATTAATATATTGCAGTATTAAAAATATGATTCAGTTCATCAATACTTAATTGCAAACTTTTTAATTCGACCACTATTACTTAAACAGACAATTATGACCAAAATCGTAACTATATTTGAAAATTTTCATATTCATATTGTGTAAATTTTAAAAGGTTTTTATCTACATCTCAACCATTACTTTATTGTTACTGGAATGGTATTAATCAAGGGTGATAAACCGCTCCGAAGATCCTCGGAGTCCAGCGGCGCTGATCGCTCCGTCCTCCCTGGGCGCCGATTCGTTAACATTCCGCATTTGTATCGACAATCGTTTCATCTGTCAACAAGTTGGAGCGCTCGCTGGGACAAGTTAGTTAGGTTCTGACAAATCGCGGATAACTTTCGAATATTTTACAATCGCTTGCGCGCAATATTCTGGTATTCGTTACTTCGGTGATCGGTGACTTCGGTGAACGTCTTTAAGTTGTTCTTACGGTATCATTTTGTATCTAAAAGCGAAACTAATTTTAGATTACTTACTTAATAGATTAAATTTTGTATTATAGATCTCTGATAAACACGTACAAAACTGATTTATGGCGCAAAATGTTCGATTTAAGACTACTTTTGAAATATAATCGAATTTTTTATGATTTTATTTCAGATAAAATTTGTTCATTAATTAAGATAAAAAAAATTATATTACACTTCAATAATGACGTCAACAAAAGAAATAGGGTGGTATAACATTGCAGTTCGACTACGGAGGCACCACCGATACGCTTTTTTTTTATCTTTTAACAGCAGTGGTCTGCTGTATACTGATTTCATACGTGTGGTTAGGGAGACACGAACTTAGTCCTTGGGTATATACTCGTATATTTCATGCAGATGCAAAACGAAACCCAAAAAACATGAACACGGCATGATTCATGTATTTGATTAAATCTTTCAAAGGCTTTCTAGCTAATATCGTTAACAAAAGAGTGGATCCAAAAGCCGGAGATAATAAAGACCGCGTCACAGAGGCAACAAACGAACAAACAAAACAATGCGCGCTTGCGGCAAACTTTGTGTTAGCATGGAAGGGCCATTTGCATCTGAAGAGGAGTTTAGTGGGAATACTTCGAGTTGCGTGCTCTTTAGGAAATTATGAAACGATAGTGTAATTAATCTCTGTTTAAGTGATATTTATTCTGTTGTCAAGATTATTCTCTATGATAAATTCATTAGAGGCAATTTTTTTATACTACAAGAAGATATAGCGAATTGTTGATGAGAAAATGTACTTATTGAAAAACAAAACAATTTAGTTGAGTAGGAATTCTGTAGCAATGATATTCTAAACGAAATCCGTACGACTTAAGACCAAACCTTATTCATCTAGGTTTACCTGGGAATATAAAATCGTTTGCGTTATCTATACAAGTTGAACAATATATTCAGTCACAATGAGCGCGGATAATAAATGCTCTGTCATAGAGAAAACAAAATTGGCAAACAAAACAATGCTCGTGGCTCGCGGCGGCATTACTGATGAACATGAAAGGCTTATTTGCATCTAAATAGAGGGCGATTTCGTTCGGTGTTAAGTGGGAGAGCAAAGTTCGTGGAAAGTTTGAAATAATAAAGCTTTCACTGTTATCATAACTTTCAAAGAATAAACAACTAAATGATTCAAAGGGTGTTCCGAGAAAGTCGTTAAGCATTATTTCCGTCAATGATTGAGTGATTGTTACAACGTCTTTTTTTATTGATGTACATTTTTATTCATATTTATTAGTGTTTCCTGCTTATATGATATATTTTTATGTTATGTCCAATATCTAGGAAACCACAATCGAAAAACAAGAATTATTTATTGATATAATACGACATGGTATCGTTATGCTCTCTCACGATAACAATCATAGGGAAACATAATAGGAAATTCACAAATTAATACTTACACGATTGTTTGTCTCCTCTAACGATAATTGAAAATTTACGAAATAGTTGACAACTCTCATTCAAAATTAAATATTTAGAAAGGTGCTGTAAATACAATAAAAATAGCAAGGATTACATGCACATTTTTTTCTATAATATAAAATTAAGATACCGAATGAGCATGTAGTCCACTTGATGTTGATTTGACAAGAAAGGATCAAAATTCTGTCTTATTTTCGACATCGACGACAAATGCGTTGCGACCCCCGAGGGCTAAATTGCAATGCCTCGATACACTTAGTATCCCTTACCACACACTACAAACCAAAACGCAGCAAAGAGAATGGATGATCCTATCAGGCGGAGAGATGTAGCGACAAAAGGGAATTAAAACAGTTAATTAATTAATTTCCCGCCAAAAAATACCGGCTAACATACAAAAACTGGAAGAAAAAACGGATGAAGATAATAAGAGCAACAAAAACAAGATCCTTCAACAAAATGCAGTGCGGCGCAAACAACGGAATTAGTAGCTAAAAGGGGTATTTGCATTTGAAGTGAGATAGCTTATAGCTGACTGTACCGCGACCTCGGGGGAAATCATTTGTACTGACGTTTCATGTGCAGTAACGAAAACCGCATTTCCATAACGGAGAAAATAAGCAGCGATCATTTCTGTGGAGTTTAGGTGATGGGAACAGATGGCCACTGCGACCAGCTGAAGCGTTGTGCAACGACAATGAATACTACAACGACATACCTATTTATTTATTTATTTATTTTTATTTAGGAAACATACAATTTTATATGTCATAGTAGTAATACTGACAGTTACATTTATCAGTACTACTGACAGTAGTTAACCTATCCCTACATGAGTATGATTATATTATAAGAGCAAAAGAGCCTGCCTGGCTTAAAATGGTCATTGTGCTCCATAAAAATTCTCGATAAGTTCCGATCACACTTTATCTCACTCTTGTTAACCAGGACGCAAAACTACCACTTGTTCAATCAGGAACGCAGCAGTGACCCTTCCTGCTATGTAGCAGAACTGGTATAATGTTTGCGTTTCTACGTAAGTTATTCTATATCTTTTGCAATTTACCATTTGCAATAAAAAATATTATAATAAGAAAAAAAAACCGAAAAGAGAAGAAGTCTTGTACTTGTTTATTAAATGTTATAAAATTCTACAAGCAAATAAATAAAATGTTGGTTGGTTTTTCTACAATTTTCGTTCGCCCCCGCGCGTTGCTCAATTCGGTTGTATTTAAAAAAAAACAAACAAATATAACTGAATTGAATTCCTCGAGTTTGTTACCTCAGACCTTCGTCATTTATTAACCCATTCGAATTTTTTTGGGTAGGAGAAAAAGGAGGAATAAATACCAGTGTTTATATGTTTATTTACAATTAGCTGACCCAGCGCACTTCGTACCGCCTCAATTATTTCCCTGTTTTTATTTAAAGTCGGTTATATTATTATTTTATATTATAAGAACCCAATAATGAAATAAGCTAATTAGAAAAAAGTCTAATCTCATGACTTGTGAACCCGTCAGCGCTAATACACCAATTGAATATTCCATCACAACCTTAGTGACCGGCCAGGGCCGGAAATAATTGAATTAAATAGACTGGTTGATGGGAACAGCAGGCTCTAATATGCAGCTCAAACTGAATCAATTACTTAAACGAATGTGATGTACATTCAGATCGATAGATACGTCATCGAATTAAATATTTATGGGCTTTGCAGTTCGTTGTGCGATACGTACATTAAAAGGTGCATGATATAATAAAAAATGACTCCATTAAATTATTAACATTCATTTTTATAGGAATCACGGTATCTATCACGGACTATGTGCAAGGACAAAATTACAATCACCCAGATATTTAATAATTATCGAAAATATTTGCTTTCCTGGAACACGAACCCATTGGAACAGCAGTTCGACATACTTACTCCTGAGAGATCCTGGCAGGGTCGCCTTGTAATGGTGGATGTTGGGTATCAAGTAAAACGAGCGAAGGCTGGATGGATACTGTCTTTATTTCAATACTATACATGATTGATTATATACGAAATGTATCTTACACTACAGTGTATCTTTAAATTATAATCCTACTAATAAATGTTAACGTGTATAAGGATGTACGAGTTCGTATGAGATCTCGTATGTTCTTCACGATTTAGTTATATTATTTATCAGAATAGGAATTTGATATGTTGTTTGTTATAGATAGATCGATAATACCTAATCTAATCAGGTCCATTGGGGTTATACATTTTATAACATTAAAAATAGTATTTATACACATTCCTAGCTGTGCAAAAATACCTATGCAAAAAATAACATCTACAGTCATTTTAAATTCGACTGAAGAGGAATAAAGAAAGCAAAAAAATGTTTAACTTTGAATAGAAATTCTCAGTCCTTTATTTGTGGATGACACGTCGAGTTTCGATAATCCCGTTCGTGGAACTACTGCACGGAATATAACGTTAATTTAAATCTATGGAATCCAATTAATACAGGAATGGCGCGCTAACTACACTGCACAAAGTGTAGGCTTCGTAACGGAATTAGTTAGCTCACTCGGATATAATACTCCTTGTATTAATAGGAACATAATGCGCTTAATAAGACTTTGTGAATCCTTACGCATGATTGCTTGAATTTATCAAATGGAAACCGAACTGATACAATAATATAAATATATTATTCATTCTCTTTGTTAAATAAATAACGGAGTACATAGCCTAGCCTACTTATTACCGTGGACAACAATCAAAGACATTTCATTCAAATACCTAGAATGAGTAGAGAAACTTTTTTATTATTTAATTTTTGCCTCATTGAGAATCAAACCCTTGAATCAAATCTCTGAATGGAAATTTAGCATAAAGCGGCTTAGGACAAATGGAACGATAGACAAATATTTTTATATAAATAAACATTTTTATATATATAAATAAACAAAAATAACAAATCCGGCATATAAATAAATTTATATGCTTGAGAAAATGTAGTTCTTTTAAAATTAAAAACATACCCGACTGTATTCATGTTCTTTATAGGTATATTCCCATATTAGTAAACTAATTCTGAGTACACTAATTCTAAACTGACCTTATTTACCTTAGCTTACCATCGACAATACGCAGATCTTGATGATAACGTATCTAAATCTCAAACTCAACCCTTTTTACATCCGACAACAACAACTTACACATCAAAGAATCTATTTACTGAAAAATCTTACAAAAGGCAAAGCTAGCATAAGACGATTACAATACACACAATTCATCAGCTTTTCTGAACCGGAATATTTCCGACAAAAGTAGCCGCAAATCATTCAGAATTATCTTTACAAGAGACCATCATCCCACCGTAGAAGATGCGTCAGACTAACGCCAAGCGATATACATGCGAATATTCTTCACACGCTTTCTATTAGGTTCGCTTGTGTAAAGTCATATATGAGTAATTTGCTGTCTGCTTCTAATTATTCTCCAATCTGTTAATTAATTAAAAATAATTAAATTTATTTACTTACATAACAGTTCGAACCGCCGATCCAAATTCGGCTAAGCAAATCCGCAGTTTACATATATCACAGATAAGTGTGTTTGGATAAAATTTCTTTTGTGTACAAAATAGTTACTTTGTTCTCGTCATTCCACTCCATTAAAATTTTACGTGAATAGTATAGCGTTATTTACATTGTACATAGCCTTTAAAACTAGTATCATTATCTATAGTTTATCGCAGTAGATGCGACACGCGAACATGAGAGTAGATTCGGAAAAAAATTTCAAGTACCTCCGTCATATACATCGCTGTGAAAACAAAAGAAAACCCATCGGTCAATTTGAAGACCCGGGAGGTCGGAATCCGTGGAATAACTCCATTAAATGGAACAAAACGCATTCGGATCAAACAAGTAAACGACGTAAAAATGAAGCGGGTTTCGAAAAATCGAGTGAAGGCAAATAGAACGTCAGTGTTTAGGGTTCTGTACCGGCCCGAAGTGTTAGAGTACAATAATGGATTTACAACATCTTTTCGTTACTATCAAAGTTTAACGAGGAATACAGAATTAATCTTAAAGTAAACTCCATTTCAAAACACAAAAAGCCAATGTCATCACCCCATCATTATTCTTAATGGCATATATGTATATAATAAGTAAGTAAATAAAATTAAGTAAGTAAATAAAATTCTTATACGCAAAAGAATGACGCAGCGTATGACACTAATATTTCATTTGAATACATACACACTCTTAAGAATTTACTTATATATTATATTTATAACTCCACTAGCTCTAATTACATACTTGGTTTACCTACAAGACGTTTAACTTACTGCCGCCCATAGACTGTAATCGAACCAATACTGGATCGAAATTGCTTCTCATATCGACTACAAATGCGTTGTTACAATTGAAGATCCCTTACCACCCTTCAAAACAGAACCTAGCAGCAAGAACACTGTTGTTATAAGAAATACGTGCGGCGATGGTGACTCCGGAGTCGAACCGTAAAAGTTCTTCCACCTTCAATCCTCATCGTACTATAGCTGAGTAGCACGAATAACAACTAGCGGCCACTTCCTGCGATCCATTGCTAAAACGTACCGCGGAGACCGAGAAATCTATGAATCTGCATTTTACACGCATTTGTATATGTCCACCGTTTTCTTTGTCGAGTGTGAAAATTTATTGCTTCGATATGACATTTGTTACATTCTTGCATTTTCTTTCAGGTCTTAATATCCTAACAGTAAGAAATATCCGTTAATAATTATATTTTCCCCTGTGGTAAATGGAGTGAATTATTATATTTCATAGTAATTTATGATTATTGAATAAATCGAGATATATATTCCATATTCCATCTTGAACGAAATTACACACTTACGTTTAAAACACTCGTAAACAATTTTTAACATTTTTCCTTTATTATAGAAACATTGGATTCGTAAAACAATTGCACGATCACTTTTATTCTACTCACCGTTGTTTTTGTAAAAAGGGTATTTCACCAAAGGTTTCCTGTTGTTTTAAAACTGAACCCTAATAAGGCAGTAACCGACAAAAATAAGGCACTTGTAAATTCTGCGCACGGTGAAGCGATTTTAAGTGCCCTTCTGGCCGTTATTATCCTATTTTTCTTGCTCGCGAGTGTACGGGGGCTCTTTATCGGGGCTAGTGTATGCCGCGGGTCGGTATTGACATAGTATACGTGGAATGGTATGCCAAGGAAAAAAAGAAATGAGTTTGCAAGGTAATAATTTCATTACTTATATTTTTGAAAAAAAAAATTTAAATCTTGCTTTGAGGTATGTCTTTAAATTACAAAATTTAAAATATTCGTAAGAATAAATATGAAATAAAAAAAACGGTACAAATATATTGTATACTAAAATATGTTTTTAATACCTAAACTCGTTTACCTTAAAACGACAAGGTATACCAAAAAAGGTAAATGTCTACCAAAATTTCGA
>DWGW01001475.1:0-11289 GCA_018247775.1 Udranomia orcinus
ATACGGAAATAAATAAAAAAAATATATAAGTGCTCTCATGTAAAATAACAAATTGGGCAGTTGTGTCATTGTTGCACTGAAGGAGCGATATGTCTATCACTCTATAAGTACCAAAGTCAGCTTGCCTTACTTGATGATCTGATGCAAATAAAATACAGCATAATTGATAATTACATATACACAATTTAAGACTGGGACATAAATAAGACAGGCGCATCCCATCCATTCTGAATTCAACCGACTTCACGCGCGTGTGTGGAAATTATACTGACATTGATTTTATAAGTACCGATCTTGTATATTAAAAGTGTTGGATAATGTAGTAATGTACTCTTAAAAACTAAGAACTAAGAATGTAAATATATCTATAATTATACAAAATACATGAATGTAATTTACCTTTTGTAGTCTTAATATTCAAATGTAATCGTCAAATATCAATTATATTGTGCTCGTCATTTGATATACTTTATGTGACTGTAACTTTCTTCGACGAATCTTCGTTCTGAAGATCAGTTTGAATGGATTAGGTGCGACGGTTATGCCTCCCAGTATCTGATCGATTCTCATGTCACACGACACCTTTTGATACAAAGTCTCCTCTGACATTCGTACATTGACAGACAATCAGGGAGCTGTAAAATCCGGTTATGAAGTCATTCCACTCGAAAATGACTTCAAACGTATCTGCCATAACATTCTCTCTGATCTGAAACTCGAACGAAAATTGAACGGTTAATACACGGCAACTTGAAAACGAGTCACGCTTATTTGTCTCGGTCTTTCAGCGGTGGAAAATACTGAAACACCATTAATTAACACATCCGACCATTTGGTCGTGCTAATAAGCCTCCATTATACGACTCCCGAACGCACAAACAGTTTCTGAACGTCATCGTGATACGCTAACGCCATCTTGCGATCGCGTTCAAAGTATTTTGTATAATTAAAGAAAGTTAGCTTAGCTAGATTCATCTGTCGTCTTTACAAAAACCCTTTAAGAAGGGGGGTTGAACAATTCAGTAAGCATGTTTGTATACCTTCGTTCATACCATTAAAATACAAAATTCACCCTACATCAGACATACATTATTTTAAGAGAAGGTGAAAAGAAAGATAAAATAAAGCTTACAATTAGACAAACACGAAATATAATTTACAGATGAAATCATTAGAATTACCCAAATAATCTATGAAATATTAATTATAATTAGAGATGAGATGTACAAGGCTTTTCGTTAGACACCAACGTTAGGAAACGAAGACTGATCCAATCTAATAACTACTTATTACATAATTACTAGGTTACCCGGCAGTATTAATATAATTCCACAACTATGGCATGTAATTATAAATTATCCGGAAGCTTTGGTGGTCCCTAACTAACCTTGAAAAGGGGACATTGTCCGGCGAAAAGAGGACTCGTGGCCTTACAATCCATGTACATCTTTAAGCCTTATTCCGTAACAACAAAGTGAATTTTACATCGACTCGTGAACCACACGTGATTATAGCGACGCAAATGAGCGCGTGCCGAAGAAAGAAACATGATAAATAGTCACTTATTGGAAATATTGGCTATTCCAAATAAACTAGCTACTAGTTATTACGTCGCTCATAAAACGTTGATGTTTTTATTCCCAGTCAATAGCTAACAGAGTAGAACAGTTATCGGGTAGAAAATCCATTTATTTTACAACTGTTCAATTGGCGATTCCTCTCCATATAATAAACTATGGCCATGCTTCATCTAAATAAATCATCCCATGAAGATCCTTAACCAGAATGAATGGTTTCCGATATCAATTCACATTGTGATGTGTTACGGATTCTGCCACCTTCGAAATCAATATGTTAGGGTATTAGCGGGTGTTAAAAAAAGATCTTCGAATTACTTTAAGGCAATAGATTGATCTGGAATGTCGGTTTGAAAAAATGTGGCCATCGATTTTTAAGTCATATCAAATACATTTTACTAAAATTCGATGTTTTTTGTTTCATTGTAAGTTACTCGATTGTATTATTGACCAAAATTTTGCGCCGAGATAACCAAGATGTGAAGAAACATCGCAGGACTTCTAAGAAGTCTATTAGCGGAGCCAAAAAGGTAATAATTTGGGTTCCTGCTTTTACATAAATATTATTAAAATTGGCTATAAATACTTAGATAGTATGGACAAAGTTAACCTTGAAACGAACAGAAGCCGCGTATAATACGCATAACAATACAGATTCAATAACTGCATGTTATTGCGCCGATAACACGTAGTGATGTGCCAATTGCTACAGATAACAAATTACCAATATAGACGGTTTCGTTATTATCTACGACCGATAACAGATACTATGCGGTCTATCTTGCAGCGTTTTGTAACAAGATCTAGTATTTATAGGGATTTAATTAAAGTGCGTATACTACCACAGTCCTTCCTTTCACTTATATTTCTGCCATATAACAGTAATGTTCTTGAAGGTCGAAGAGTGTGGTAAGGAAGACACAAAGTAACGCCCTATTAGCCGACCCAAGAACTTCGATCCTGTCTTGGGCGGTATAGAAGTCCAATGCGGCAATAACCACTTGTCATTAAGTGGACTTCATGCTAATTTGGTTCCTCATTATTTAGAAAAAACAACAAAGAAAAAGAACGAAGCCATTGTTACTTTCGCTAACCTGAGAACTATGTATATCTGTATTAAGAAAATGATAAATTGGAAAGATCGTTTAATTCTGGCATATGACTAATTTAAAACTGGCACTAACGTAAAAGTAAAAGTACTACTAAGAAGAATAGTAGGATATGAAAAGATTACAAAGATTGTAGACTTCCAATGACTTTATATTACATAAATTAAAACGCCCCAAAGCGTAATAGAATGCAATAGAGAGTGTCTGTTCATAAAAAATCTTCAACGTGCCCGTTATTGGGATTCACCATGAATTTCAGGGAACTACTTTCATAAGGGTTAAACAAAAAGGCGTAACGAGTTTGTTTGATTAAAATTGCTGAGCGTAAGGTCTAAAGTTGTATGCTACTGTAATAATTCGGTGAAATACGTGAGCATTGCGGCGAAGCCTTATTGCTGCACGCGATACTGAACCGTATCACGGAGTACATGGGTTCATTATTGCGTATTTCAATTTACATCGAGTATTGTAGCCAGTCAAGTCTTCGAAAAATTTCCTATCATGTTAATTGATTTTCGAGTTAGAGTCGATTTTCAGAACATTGTTTAATAGTGATAGAATTTGTAGTTGCTTCCGTAGCTCTATTTTTGTTTATTCGTTCTATAGTTCGATGTGCGGCATTTGTATCTGGTGCAAGGATGCATTTTTTTTTATAATGGCGAGATAACCACCTTTAGGAGTAGCAGAGAATGCACTCAGATTCGTTTTCATCTCTGGGGAGAGAGACGTAGAAATGTTAAATAAAGGCTGTATAATATACTAATTCAATTCAATCGTAACACCTTTTAATTTAAATTTACGGAACCATAAACACATACAATTGAAACATGATAATTAAATTTTCAAACTTTCGCTGAATCTCTAATGAGATTAGATATATGAAATTGGGGCAGTTAGTACAGGTCGGAAGCTAACTAAACTTGTTTTGAGCTGTGTCAGTGAAGGTTATATTTAATTTATCAATTTAATTAATATTATATTATTATACTTATATGTTCAGATCAGTTTCAGGACCTAAAATATTAATACTGATAAGATTTTCAAACAAAGCTTAAATCTTTAGGTAAATCATAATTTGGCTGATCTGAAATCAAGTAAAATAATATCAATAAAATAGACAAAATAGTTATGCTCTCATTTTTAACTCTCCGACTCTAGCGATGCTAAAGTATACACAAGGTTACATACATAAATTATCAGAAATAAAAGATTAGAAAGTAGATACCAAAATGGTTACACAAACACAAAATACAAAACACACAAGAAGAGTGTCTTCTAGGCAAGAAGAAGAAGACACACAATGACAATTAAAACAAAATCACACTTAGAAAGAAGTTATTTAATGTCAAAGACAAAATAATCAGGCCCAATGGGGTAGATAAAGGTCCAATAAAGTTATCCGAAGAATGTAAACTCGTACGAGCAGTCGCTAGGTAAATCTAGTGTAACCCAATCCTAATCTAGACGAGCGAGCTGCGAGTGGCCAGACAAGAATATTAAACTAGACAACGTACGTATTCATTACAATTCGCATTACGATCTTTGTAACGCGTACCTATTAAATAAATAACTTCGTCTGCGGAGGAGACAACGTTTCTGTCGACGGTACGTTGGTAAATGTTTCTAACTATTTGAATTTGATGAACTATTTCGAAGTGTAATTATACAGATTTCAAAATTTCCCATTATGACGAATTCATTATACTATCTTAATAATTACAAGAAAATCATACTTACGCTAATAGTAATGTGCACTACCAAAGTTTTAATAAACGTATTTTTTTCAAGTCCAAAATATTCAATACGCTTACTCCTCGTATTAAAAATGCTAAAGCCATGGATTAATCGGAGAGCTCCTAGAAAAGGTTAAATTTCTGTGCCTTAGAGAAACTTTGTGTGTACGACAACATCATTATCACTACATTTTCAATTCACTTTAATGCCTTTTAACATAACATAAGTGACTTTAATACCTTTTAACATAAGTGTTGAAAAGTTAGGAAAGTATTTAAATTGTTTTCATTTTCATGTGACAGCAGTGATAGGACTAAATGACACTCAATTCTTCGGTATCTACCTAGCGTAACCGCCATTAATTAAAGCGGTGTCGCTAATGATACTAAATTACACCACACTGTTAAGAGCGAAAACATACGCATCCAGGCGTTTTATAATCTGTATTTAAAAAACGCAGCTGTCAAATGGATGCTTACAAAAAATAGATTCGTGAAAATAAAACTATGATTGTCTGTGTTGCCATTATAAGGAGTACATGCAACCCACGCTATTTCATTAGACGTACTTCGTCCTTAAAAAAGTCCATAATAAGGTTAAGAACAATTGTTAGCCAGTTCTTATTTTTATCTAACATGTTGTGTAAAATCACCTGACTATAATACGCAGGTACATTTAACAATATTAGAAACGAAATATTCTTGTTAAAGCACTTACTATCTTATTCCCATCTAATAAAGTCGAATTGAGAAACCATTTTCCCATTTTAAATATGTACTAGCGTTTACGACAAACCTATTTGCAGATTACTGTACTAGAGACTTCTGATTACCCTGTTATTTAAAATTCGTAAGAGTCTTCCAATCTGTCGATATAGAAAACAAAACAGCATGACAAAGACAATGGGGTAAAACGTTACACAATTTGGCGGCACGATTGTATGTATGACAATGTCTTAAGGAAAGTGGTCTTCATTCTCCAAGAGCTGTAGAAGCGTTCTAAAGGCCTCGTTCGATGCTACAACCTCCAGCTCGACTAAGGCACCGAGTGCCACATATTCACATTCTCCTACACTATCTTTCCTATTGATGCATCAGCGCCGCGTGTAACTTACGGCTTCCAGTGGAACTACACAAGGTTAAATACTTTTACAGAAATTGTATGAAATATAGTAAGATGTAATAAGATAAGATAAGATGTAATTTGTCATGCTACATTAGCGCCGCGAATAAGTACGGCTTCCAGTGGAACTACGCAAGGTTAAATATTTTTACAGGTTTTGTGTAATGCTGATTTAATTATTAAAAACTCAGTAGAATACCTAACCAAGAATAGTCAGAATTAAGAGCTAATAAACATCTAAACATTTAATAAATAGTAATGCAAACTGATTTATTTGTTTGTATTACATTCTATTTTTAAAAGAATGCTTGGAGTTCTTTCCCGCCAGCATTTTTCTTCCGGTCTACCCTGGCCTGACAAAATGAAGGCGTTGAAAGCCGATGATCACTAATGGAAATGTATATGAAGTTCATTAAGTGTATTTGTATATCTCATGATGATTAAAATCATTTAATCGTTTATTCTGATTCTTGATACAAGTGACGCGCCTTTGCGATTTCTATTAACTTACATTATTCAGATTCAGATCTTCCCTTCTATCAGTTAAATCGCTTCAAGAAAGCCGCGAATAGTCAGTAAATAAGCAGATGCAATCTCCTCGACGTCACCGTAACAAGGACGAGAGAATCATGCATTTTCTGTGACATAATTATGTATGAATATAGCCTTAACTAGCTTTATTGGGCTCATATGACCATATACTTGCTTGATGATAACCATTTTTAATGTATCATCGTTATTTTATTACTCAGGAAAGTAGAAACTAAGGTAAGATCTAGAAGTGAGTAGACTATAGCGGCATTCATGTACGACGAGGCTGTAGATAGAACTGAAACTAAAAATGAATGTTAAATGGACAGAAAATATTTAAAGCAATTACATAGAAATATTGAATTTATAGAAATATTACATGTATAAAAATTTGATGAAATCAATGAACAATTATTGTTGAGCAAAGATATATTTATTATCATATTTGGTTTTCATTTTGGTACATCAATAAATAATTATTAAATGTTAGTACTAAACAATATACTGCATTACTATTTCATTATAGACACTTCAGTTGTGGCTTAATCAATTGCACACAATTTATTGTAGTATATATCAATATAAATTATACAAATAAGCAAGCATTGGTTCCTGTTGGAAAATATTATACCTTCTTTCAAACATGATCTAAATTGCATAGTCGCCCGCTAGTCGAAGCAAAGAACTTAGTTGCTATTTACATAAGGTTTAAAATTGCTTAGCACCAATTAACTGATTACGTCACGGGTGTTACAAACATCTTTTATAGCAACTAAAGGTAGATTAGTTTTGAACTTTCGTATTACCATTTTTAACTTATTTTGAAAATTCATTCCAATTGCATTGTAATCTTTGTAAAAGTCCACCCTCATGTTCCGAAAAAAATTTGAGTGGGTAGTTCTAACAAAATTATTTAATATACAATGTCATTCAAATTTAAAGATATTTAAATTAACAGTATTTAAGAAACATATGAGATCATTTAAGTTTAATTTCTACGTATTTCCGGTTGTCGTACAATTGCTGCTCGTTGCTATGTCGTCTGAATGACTAAATAGAAATGTGTGACACGTACCACACGTTGTGACCCTGTAACTAAAACCTTATCAATGTACCTATTACACTTATTTATACCTTAAGATCCCTTTCTGCCTTCTCACCAAACGAAGAGAAATAAACGTTTACCATAAAATTGTAACTTTCAGTCCATCTGTAGACATAATTACAAACGTCAGTCGAGTTGATGCGATATCAATTAGTGCGTGCCAGATGCCTTTCTACAGAAAACCTGTTCGGTCCTTTTTATCGCGCCGTTTGAGCGTAACCTTTGTTTCTTTCGAGTCCAGCTTACTCCAGTTCTAATTCTAACGCCTTTTTCTACAGTGCACTCATCAATCGAACGAGCGAATTCCATAGCTAACTCAATAGGTATAGCATCCTAATTGCCTACTTAACGCAAAGCGACCGCGTTACATAAATCTCATAACTAAGAAAGTACATAACCGTTGCGTTATGTCGACCGGAAGAAAAAAGTTTAGAAGCATTTGCCTACCTGCTAATTAGACAAAGAGCTCGATCACTCCGTCAGCCGTCAGTGACAACACGATGTATACACAGATACACGCACACACTGACACAGAGGATTCGGTTTCGCGGGAATCGAGACGAGAACGAGCGAGACGCGCCGAGTCGCGCGGTGGGTTCGCACGTCTGCTTGTACGCGGTCGTCGACAAAGACTAGTTCGTCGTTCGTCCGCAGTACTCGGCTTTCAATCGAGCAACTGGCCAACTGGCACGAGCGCGCGGTCAACAGCTGATGCTGATCAGCCTGCGCACCTGTGCGATAGTCCGCAATTATTGCTACAGAATGCTCGTACCCTAAACGCATATAAACACTAATAAACATATCTCGATATATCCGCAATTATGGGTACGGAATGATCGTATCCTAAACGCGGTGAACATTTATTAACATGTGTTTATAGGTTACAAATCTATGGGATACAGTTGAATAACATAATAATATCTCGTATGTAAACATTTATTGACATATTTCTGTCGATTGCAAAGATATCGCAATATCGCCCACAATTATTCATACAGAATGTTTGTACCCTCAACGTCTACAAACACATTCGGTTACAAAAATATAGATAATTAAAATGCATAAACAATTAAAGCCCACAAAGATTTTATTGAATACCGATGTAGAGGAACAGGAAAAGCTGAAATAGGAAAATTTACATAATTATGATTTAAAATTGTTTGTTTATTAAAAATTTATAAATATTGAAGCTTTTTCTAAATGACAACGCATGTTGGATGCTGATTATCTTTATCTCGATTAGCATTAACTCTGAACACAATGATGGCGTATGATGCCCATCAAGGGCATGTATAAATGTTTCTCAAATGAGTCGTCACCCCGATGGGCTAACAAAGAATGATAATTATTAATCGAGACAGAAAATGAAAGGTTAGAGGACGTTATAGAGAGACTACTTTTTAATAACATACTTAGAATTCTTTTCAGTCAATATTTAATTAGACGGTGGCTTTAATGGTTAACAATTTTAAGTTTACCGGGCCTGATAAGTTTAAGTCTAATTTGTAAATATTTAGTATCAAGTAAATTCTCTTTTTTATGAACCGACTTCAAAAAAAGGATGAGGTTATCAATTCAACACGTATTTTTTTTTGTATGTTACTTTAAAACTTCGTTATTTATGACTCGATATGGATATTTAGAGAGAGATTTTGGAGATTTATAGATTAAAGGTGCATGTAATGAGTAGGGTCACGTAAATACTGCAATGGTGATTTGATTTAGTGACCCCTCAGTCTTCATACCTCATGTCTTCTTGCTTTTGTCACTTGATCTACTTATATTACAAAATCATGTTTATAATAGCACTTAAATGATTAATACATAAGAAAGTAAAGCTATCTTTTGGCAAGGGCATCACAAGCAAGATATACATACATGCAGGCCGAAGACAGGGCTCAGTGGTGTGCTTTGGGAGAGGCATATGTCCAGCAGTGGACCGATGTGGGCTGATGATGAGGTGTATATATCATAGACATGTCTTTCTTCTTCCTTCTTAGTCTTAGATATCCTAATATAATTTGTCCCTGTATGCGTACTCTAGTCCATCAAAACATATAAACATGTCTTACTCTTAGTCTATTATTGTTAGATATGTTAATATAATTTGCCGTATGCGTTACCCTCGTTCTTTACAAATCGTAGACATACCTGAGATATCTTTATACAATTAAACGCAATCTATCATAAATCGAAGTCGTGTCTTAGATATCTTAATACAATTACCTATCTACATACTCCAGTTCATCCAAAATCATGGAAGTCTTTAAGATATCTTAATACAATCAGCCTTTGTGGGAATACCGTAGTACATCAAAAATCACAGACTTAGATACGATATTGTTAATACAATTTGACGCAATCTGTCATAAATCGAAGACGTGTCTTAGATACCTTAATACATGCCCCTGTGTGCGTGCGCCGGTCTCGTTATAGGACGCGGCGTGTTCTCTCTCTTTCCCCCGTGCATCGCCAGAACTGTGACGTACCGAGGCGTGGTGGAATGAACCCCGTGTGAACGCGACCGCGCCATCTGTTGGGCTAACAGTGGAACTAGCTCGCCGGGTGTTTATTGATCGATTTTGCGATGACACTTTGGTGTAGGGATTAACATAAATCGGACAAAAATCAATAAGCAGATCCATTGTACAGTATTGTATGTAATATTAATTAATTTAAACACTAAGTGTACACGGTTAACGTGTGTTACGGTGTGTTAACGGTTAAATTAAACGTTAAATAAGACGGTATTATACTTTTTATGCATTTATTTTTTTTGTATCGATTAAGCAAGAAAGTCAGATTATGTGCTATTAACTTTATGGAGTCCTGCTTAAAGTTGTAAGTGGAATACATTTATTTCTTGAAGAGTTTGTTCATCCGTGGTAAACTGTCTGGCATAAAAATGTTGTTCGCTAATCCGTAAAATCTAAAAAAATGTGATTTTAAATAAAATAGTATTCTAAAGATAGATGTTAATAAAAGGTGGAATTCATATTCGAAATTAGACCTACCCGACGTGAAATTTCGATGTAGCTAAGTATGTATTTTTTCTCATAACTTTACTAAATAGAACTCATTTCTATCTTTACAATCTAATCTATACAAGGAAAAATCGTAAAAACCTCACCTCAACATAGTCTACTCTGAAAAAATACCTAAAATCACTTACAAGTTTAAAAAAGTAAAACTTTTATAACACGGTCACGACATCCCTAAACCGACCGATTTTTGAACGCCGCGGGCCACGGCTGGCTCAACCGTTTCTGCTATGCCAGGTGCATGCAAAGCGGTCGGGTTTACATCGCTTATCTACAGGTGGCGCTTCTGGGCAAAACGATTTAATTCAACCATGATTGACTTTCGCCCAACATTTTCATAAAATATTTTTTTAGGAGTACTTGAAAATATGCTAATTAAATTCAGTTGTTTCTCTTCGTTATTCGACCCGTCGACACTACCGCAGCAGCAGCAGCAACAGCTGTGTTCTTGCTGCTGTGTGGTAAGTGTATGGAAGACACTCTTGACTGAAGCGTTCAATTTTAGTTCTCAGTAGCAACATGTCTGTGATCAACATGAGAAAGAATGATGCTATCTTGGGTGGATTACAGGTGTCTATGGGCCGCAGTGAGCAATTACCATCAGGACTAATATATTAATTCTATTCTTGCACATCTATCATCATTTGATATTTGGACCTACTTATGCAAACAGGAACCAACAAGTTTCCTCTTATTATTATAAAAAAATGTTGACGAAATTCCACAATATTATATTTGTATACATAGAACACATTTATTTGTGCAATATAAAATATAAATAGATTTTATTATTAATAATCAAAAATTTTAAATTTTGAAACTATACAAAATTTTGACAAAAATGGCTTTTTCTCAAAACTGTAATTGTGTGGGTCCATTCTGTTTTGCATAAATAGGTCCATTTGTAAATCTAAAATACTGTTCAGACAGTAAATACATTTAGAGATTATAAACATTTTAGGTTACGAAGGATTGAATTACTGTATTTATGATATATGAAGCGGCAATAGCCCAATGGGTAGTGTGTCGGACTTACGATCGAGAGGTCGTGGGTTCGATCCCCACTCCCC
>DWGW01001476.1:0-11289 GCA_018247775.1 Udranomia orcinus
AGTATGACGAGATAATTGTCCGTTTTTACATTTTCTATATTATAACTAGGACTTGTAACACAACAAGGACTAGTAACGCTAACTAGAAACTGTGATTAATATTAAATACCTATATAACTTTTGTCTTAGCTTTCCTGAGAATACCATTTAGCTTATTTCAATTTAACAAAAGAGTTTCCCGATATATGACCTGAAAGCCGATGATCGACTAATGAAAATGTATATGACGGTCATTGAGTATTTGTATATCTTATAATGAATAAAAACATTTGATTCTTAATTATTGATTCTTGAATCCCGAAGCAAGGACAGTGGGGACGAGCCCTGACTATTGCTGCGACTGGCCCGTGATTCATAGATCGCGTCGTTGCGTGTAGTGTGTAGGGCCGGACTACGCCCTTTGTACATGTTTGGGCCGCTAAATATTACTGTCTGAGGACTTCGATAGGTTAAAAATATTTTTGGGGCAATATCGGTTACTTTGGGCGATTTAAGATAGGTTTAGATTGTCGAGTAAAGATTTTTTTATATTAAAGAAGTAAAATATAATGTAGTCACAATTTATCTAATTTTATATTATGTCATTACTTTATTGTCATATTTTAAGGCCACTAAATTTGATGAATTTATATACGTAATAATAGTTGCGTTTAATACCTTACATGGAACACTAAAATATGTTCAAAATGATATATTTAAGCATAAATAATAGATTTCAGATAATGATAGTAACAAGGTATGATATATTTAAGGAGCAATAGTATCACAAGGGTGTGCGTTACTATGTAACTATAGTTTGTACGATTCACCAAATTATTCAAAGGGACAATGTTGTTCTTTGTTTCGGAAATTCCTCGTCCAGGTGATAAATAGCAGTTAGCACTAAGCAATTTCAATACAAAGCCGCGCCAGGATTAGAAAGTCAAGAAGAGTATAAGGAGGTGGAAGCGAACGACGGTTGCTCATCACGCGCTCGTGATAGTGGCCCCAGACAATAGGCGATTATGTGCTTGTGCATAGATATCTGCTCTTTAGGTGGCAGCGCAAGACGCAGAAGGTAGCGTTGGAACCGAAACCAACCGACCGAAACCGTACACAACCGAAAAAGCGAACTAACGATTTTTTGCGAAGAAACCGTATAGAATCAAAGTAGCTAAACCAACGATTTCATATGTAAAAATAGAGTACCATTGATGTAAGTAAAATGTGTAGAAGAGGTGATAATGATGATTGTTAGTAGAAAAAAGATAACAGCGATGAAACAAACGAAATGCTAGTGAACGATCTTAATAGGTAAGAATAGAGTGATAACGTTGGCCATAACATAATCGTAGAATAAGTAATAGTGATTATTATGAGTAAAATAAGATTTTGTACAGTAGATTAATGAAAGAGGTGTTCATTAGAAGCAGCAGTTCCAATAAGTACAGTTAGAATCAATTGGAAGATATCCGTCAATATCAGAAGATTGATATGGCTAAATGTAGAATATATATGAAATTCATAACGATATGGGTGCAGTCATATACTGTCCTAACCTAAAAACGATTTATAAGTAGTTGATCGTAAAGATAAAGCAGATAACTAGATTAAACTTTATCAGCATATTAAAACAATATGCCATTCACATACTGAATTGCCCGTCAGCATACAGATTCCTACGTGCAGGAGATCCTTTGGCCAGTAACGATGACCTATTGGTTCCCATGGCTTAACTCGTAAGCAATGCCATGACTTCTTGGCTTCAATCCAATTATCGATTACTTAATTTTTATACGTGGTACATAAGTACCACTATGTATACCATTACGTCAGATGGATTAGGAATTAAAGTAGTGAGAGAACATTATAATTATTATGTAGTTTGTTTCATATTTTTGTCATAAATTTGTAATGAATCCGTTCTGAAAAAGGTTCTACAGATTTATTCTATTACGGACATCAAAAACTCGCTGAAGTACAAAAACCGTTTCAACGTTTACCGCTAAACGCGTTTACTTTAAAACAGCGCAAAAGTGGCACGATTTCAATAAATTTGTTAAAGTAAAATGAAGCTATAAGGTAACTCGTTGCACCGGTAGTCCTTGGTATTCCAACATTAATATTTACTCTGTCTCTAAGTGATTTTCTTTGTATGTAATCCCAAACGTCTGTTTGTTTGTCCGTGGTGCTTTCTATTCGGTGAACGTTATTGAGTCGACACTGTTGGTATAGGCGGCTTTTATACAGTTGTGTTTAGTCTTGTATTACACTGTATTCTCGAATGAAATGAATGTAAAGGGAATCATTTTATATATTCATTTTCCTTATACAATAAAAAAATAATCATAGAAATAATAATCGACATACCTCTATCACCTGCAGTAGCTTTCAAATTGCCAATGACGGTACCACTTCGAACATCTTCTCGCACCCGAAAATTATATCTTGGCTTGTCAAACAGAGCAGATCCAACGCCAGCGGGGATCACGTTGACATGGACGGCAGCTCCTTGGGGCGCGGTCAGTCCGCCGCCGTCCGTGGCCGATACATCCAAATCGAACTTTCCGTTCGCTTGTATCAACGCCGGTTTGGTAACGAAGATCTCGCCAGTGCTCCTGTCTATCCGGAACACATCGTTATCGTTCCCACTGGTAATCCTGTAAGTGACGGTTCCGAATCTACCGGAATCGGCATCAGTAGCGGAGACAGCGACGATTGGCTCCGTGGAGGAGATCCTCCCCTCCTTCAGCGAGACGTTGTAATCTTTAACAGTGAATGCGGGAACGTTGTCGTTGATATCGAGAAGTTGGATCTTCACCATGGCGGTCGTCGACAGGCCCCCTGCGAATAAATAAATAATTGGTCCCGTGATTGTTTGTATTGTTGTAATGCTATGTTTAATTGACAGCCGCTTGATTTATGCGGATGTCATCGAGTTTTCGATGTTCAACTTCGGAGATAATAAAATGACGACGACCGGATTTAATTGTGGCGCAGTATTTCTATAAGGATTCTTGCTAAAGTGCTGGGTTAAAGAGCATATTGAGCTCACAATGTTCACAATGTTGCGAGGAAAATCACGCACCGTGTGTTCTCGCTAAGATGTTACTGTCAGTTGTGATTTACTGTTACGGTTGATTTATATAAAGAGTTCGGAAAGATATTATGTTGTAAAACATTGTCCGCTCCATACAAAAGTGTTCACGCGAATAAGTCACAAGTTCATATTTAATATACTTGAATGTTCAAATTTTTTTCTGAACGATACACCGTTGACTAAATAACTTAATTTGTTAGCGGTGTTTCGAATCAAGATGAAGATTTAGCTGGCCCACCATAAACAATCCTGTCCGTTTCTGTTTGACTATCGAAAGCCGAAATTACTACCGAAATTCCCTTTCCAGTCGCCGCTCGGTCGCAGATTGGTCGAAATAAAAACGCGAAGTAATAGTTGGACGCTTCTCGCCACATAAATCAATTGGGGCTTGCAAAGACAACGGACGAAGGACACTTTTGGAATTTATTCGCGACCGAGGCTGGTGCTTTATTTCGAGCTGATGCCGTATACTCGTATACCTATAAGGCTATATTTCGTGCGTTTACGCCACCTGTCAACGTTGAACTTATTGCCTTTCGATAAATGTTAGGGACGTTTTTTTATTACTTTATCTGGTAATTGCGCTCTACAATGTGCTGGTAATAAAGCTTTAATGATGCATGGTCGGTATCTCCTGTCCGCGTCCCTCACTCGACATGGTTTCGTAATGAGTTATTATTTTGTACTTCGTTATCCATAGCTACATTATCTGTTTCGTCTGGGTCTTATTTCTTTAGTATTAACCTTGCTATTACTTTTCTTTCTTTAATAAATTTATTTCATTTACACGGTAAGCGTACGCGGTCTTCGACATGAATAACGTATTCTTAAAAAACAGAATTATGTTTCCTAGAAGAGGAGGAAAAGAAAAAAATGGAGGCATGAAGAAAGGAACCGTCTTTAAACGGTATCAAACATGTTTTTACGTAAAATTTATAGAAACTTCGCACATACCTCTGTCAGTAGCTATGACGGGAAACTCGAAGTCAGCGTTGGCTTCGTGGTCCAAGGTAGTGGAAACGCAGAGCTCGCCGGAATCGGGCTTGACGGTGAACTGGGGCTTGGCGAGTCCATCTCCCAGCGTGTAGTTCACGATGGCGTTCACCCCGCAGTCTGGGTCGATCGCTGACATCTGATGGACAAAGAAGTCATTTTAATTTACTGAAAAATCAATCAGGCAGTCACATAACTTTGTAAGTTTTTTCATAATAACGAAAAACGATATTATCCAGAATGTTATGGAACATTTTCATCCAATTGAAGTTCAAACAAACTGTATTCGGAGAAAATATGTAATTATTTATCTTATCCATAAAATATTTTCGCTTACAGTTATTTAAAAAAAACTAAGATTACATGCATACTATTTGATAAATATGATTGTACTAAACATTTCATCAAGTATCTTGCATCTGTTTTAAATATATAATACTTGATTAAAATAAAGAATTGATTGAAGTAAGTAAGTAAAAAAGCTCATATATCAATTGAGCTGCACGCAATATTTTCAAACCTTAACAGAAACAGCTAAACGAAACAATATTAATTTTAAATTTTCCAAGGTTAGCAAACATACATCTAGGTGGCAGTAGATAAACATCATAAATAATTAGAGGTATTTGATTCAACTGGAATTGATTGGCCCTCTGTGAGGTCCTTGTTGTTATGACGGCCAATGAATAGGATTTCACTAGACGTTGGAATGCTGTGCGTCCTGGCTTAGCCACTGAACTCACCGTTAGCGAAGGAAATATCATTAATGAGACGCAACTAGTTAGCAACGATATTAAAATTGAAGGTATAGGCAACACGACAAATACGACAAATGCAGATACAACGACGACTGTACAGAAATAGTTATATGTGTATCATATGTATAAAATTATCCTATCAATACGACATCAGGATTTATACCGTCTATTAATTTTATATTTTAAATCAAACACTGATTTGATAATTTGGATATTAGCTTTCATATGTCATTGAACAAAGGACTTAGATTTGGTTGCAGAAACTAATAAAACTATAGACGTAGAAAATCAAGGTTTAAATAGTAAACTTTCTTTCGTTCAACTTATGATTGTCGAGAGTGAAACGTGCGTTCGTAATGCATGGTATTAACGGAAGCTCGTGTAATAAGTCATTGTGAAGCTAAATGAGGATGGTCATCAACTACTGACATGTGTTTTTGTTTAGCTTGTTTTATTACTCACACTAAGTAGAGATTTCTCCGAGGTATTTCGTGTCCATTCCATCTTTCTTATTTCAGAGTACTAAATTCTTTTGCATTTTACAAAAGCCATAAAACATCAGCTGTTACTTTATGTTATAATAATTCAGTTGATATAATAAAAGTAACAACGCTCATCATTCATCATTTGAATATCAGGTCGGTGGAGATCAAGATTTTTGATTTACGATAACCGAGAATCATTCAACGAAAACGGCCGTTTCAAGGATCCAAATTGCGATTTGATCGAGTGATTAATTTCTCGACATCATAAAGCAATCATCATAAAGGCTTCAGGTGCGATTCTGCGTTAGTCGTGCTTCCAATCTCTAAATAATATCAGGATTTAAATGCATTTCGGGGTTCGCGATCGAAAAGAGAACAACAAATTGGCCGGTAGGTGCTAAGTGGTCGAAAAAAGGAGAACTCGCACAACATTGTCCATAATTAGCTCCGAATCATCTTTTTCTCTTTATCACTGTACGTTGTACAGTCAGCGACGTTTCACCACGTAACTGTCGGGCGGGTTCGCGTAATTTCACACTTAGTTGGTCGGAATTCGGTATGTAATCGCGTGCGGAGATTTGACAGTCCGTGTAACCGGAGTCGCGGTGTGTATGTGACAACACCAACTGATTAATTGCGTCGGCTGTGGCGAAGATAAATGGTAGGGCTTGCAAATGCGCTCCGGTATGCCTTATTACGACGCACTAAGGCCGCAAGTCCACCGGTACGAGGCTAGACGATGTTAATATTAGTCATTTTACGCGTAAATTTCCTGTTGTCTTCATCCGTATGAATTACACTGGATTCTTTCTGAAAGTCAATCGGAATTATCACTTCCTCTTCTATATCGCAATCTGCATCTTTATTAACGGGCATACTCGTTTAAATTTAACCCCACGCAATAATATTATCAGTACATTTATCGCTTTCTCACTTGACTTCTGTCTGTCTCGGGTGAATTACTTTTATATAGCGCCCGACCTTCTACGGTAAATGGAGAAAAAAATATTTATTCTCTTCACAAAGCAAAGTGTTTATTGAAACAATGCCCGAATCGAGTCCTTTATTATTATTGGACCTGAATGCTTTCTGATTGATGTTCTGATGCAACAATGTTGCATGTAAAGCAACCATTCCCTCAATGCGGACTTCGAGGTACCACGGCTTGAAAGAGCTTACAGCATTTTCAACTTTATTTTAACTAACTGTAGTGCAATATTTTGCGAGAGCTTCGTATGTTTACTTCCAGAAATAGGTGGATCCACAGTGGAATACTTATTACGCCCAGTCGTAATTCTGTGCAGAAATATCCCGAACCCGTATTTTAGGCTAATGAAAAGGCTGTGTGATAAGACGTCTGCGGTGCCTCACGTAAAAACGATTAATTATGTGTAAACGCGTTAACAATAATTATGGAATTCGTTTGAAAAATTATGGTTTGTTTTATGCTGCATCAATTATCTTCCGCTAGTATTCTTTTATTATTATGAAGGATCATGTTACTAAACAGACCACTACGTTTAGGGGTAAGGCTTTGGAGACTTCTTCAACGAAAAAAATGCGTACAAGTCAATTATAATTACCATTTACAAAACATTAAAAATAAATGTGGGAGGAACTGTTCATTTACACATAATGTGATTTTTAAAAAGTAATTAGCAATTCTGGTCTTTGTATTCCAAACAACAATGTAGGTACCAAGGTGATAGACTTTTAACAACAACTTAAATAAAAAAAATATCGAGGAAAAGACTAAAGCACGAACCGTTAAAAAGACTAAAATAATTGTCAAAACAGATATAAACTTTAATCCCCAAATAATTGTTCTGTTCATACTAGTTAACTCGAGAATTAGATTCTCGAAACAGCTTTCAACACAGGTACATTGTACAATTCAGACAATGTTAGTAGACATAAAGTAGAACTCGGCATCGGTAGCTTTAAAAATAAAATTTTCAATAAACAGAACGAAACAATAAATCGAATACACTGCGAGCCATGATAACTCACCAACAGTATCGACCATTTCAAAATATGACACAAGAAGATAATGGCGAAACGCGGTCGGCTCCAAGATTGATACTAAAGTGCTTAAGTTGTTTATATTTAAATTTTCAACCGAGTTGACACAGGTTATTATCGGCTACCTCAGTATAGAGATAAGCGTGGCCACTATGAGATTTATTACACACTCTCGTTAACACACAGTGTTTAAAACGTTTTTGTGAGTGTTAGTCTGACTGTCTCACACGTCTCAATTAGGAACTTTAATGCGGCTGCTAATATTTTTTTCGCCTGCGACGCTTTGAAGATAAAAATCGCCGTTGACGACGGCCTGAATGAAGTTTTTAAAGCAACTACACCGCGCAATACCATACATCAGCGCGGGGCATGTCGTTAAAGTAAAGTAATAGCCTAATTCGCTCGCGAGACGTGTTAGTTTTTCTTTGCGATTAAACAGGCGTAGTTAGAGCAGAAATTTTAATAGGATCGTTAGTTCTATAAATTGCGCCTATAACGAATGTCACGCCGATAAAAACCTACTCCAATACCAGCTTTTGTTTATCTCTTTAACAACATAATGTTGGCTCGTCGATTTTATCATTTATATTTGCATAATTAAAGGTGTGCGAAATACAATTTTCTCTGGGATTTTGATATCCCAATACATCTTACACAATAAAACGTCTGCGTCTAGTAGAAAAAATGGCGAGTACACTTATACCTGTGCGCGAGTGTTCGCGGCGTCAAATTCAAGTTATTTAAATTCAAGGGACGCATTCAAGTAACTTCGCTCTCATCTAAATAAAGCGTACAGCTGCCTTGTTTACTCGATGCAAAAACGTATAAATAAATGATTTGTAACAAAAATAATAAAGATTCCTACTCAGTTCGGCCGTTGCTAAAGGACATTGTAATTCAGTCTGATTGGCACACAATAATGGAATCAAACATAAGCCATTTAAAAATTGTCCGCGTTAAAAGGAAAAAGGTAGGCGACAGTGGTATAAGGAGAAAATAAAATTAAACAGGGACAATACCAGGCCCCGATTCAGAAGGATTTGTAGTTCCATTAGTTGAACAGTTCGGGGCCGCGACCGGGCGATTCCGACCTGTATCGCCTAGGAGATAAAGGCCAGAATAGACGGCGATAGTTGAAGGAATAATTAAAAAATGCAACGGAATTGTGACCTGCATTCCGAAGCTATCACCGCCTTTATAAATTGGTTTAAATTGGTGCTACTGTAATAAAATTTCCGAGAAAAGGTTTTCGGTTTAGAAGTTATTGCACCTCGTTCTGATTGAGTGTAATCGTTATGCACAGCAATTATGTGCTCGAGAAAAAGCTTAAGTACTAATAAGGTCAGATCGTCGTTAACGGAAAGACATTAAAGTCTCTATCAGTGCGCTGCTATTCAAACGTATAAAACTGAAGCGATGTTTAAGTAGACACAGCTATGGATAAATACTTTCATGTTCAAATACTTGCAGAACAAAAACATAATGTAAGATATAGAATAAAGACGCAGATTTCATTTTGTGATATTTAACTAAGAAACAAACTAGATTCAATGTATTCGCGGATGTCGTAATAACGAAACTACACACAGTAGTGATAAACTGAAGGATCTATCACTATACTTTGGTAATATCTAGTATCTTGAAGTAACCTCCTCTCCTATCATAAACTCCGGATATTCTACTTTTGTTTCAATTTCTCGAAGTTTCAATCGGTTATTCGTTCAAATTGTGTGAAACCGTTTTAGATTTATCAAACTTCCATATAAATGTACATCGTCATTGGTGAAAAAGTTTTACTTATCCAAAGATGATATTTAATGCGAATGTGATAAATCGCTATCACATCTTAACTATTCAAGCGATCATGGCGAAATTTTGTACACACATTGTCAGGAGTACAGAAAAGTACATACATTTAACTAGAAAAAAAAACCCGAGAGAAGGAAAAAAAAGGAACAATAAACGCAATCTACCGTTTAAAGCTAGTACAAATATATTAACTTCGAAGAACATACTCGTAAACATTATAGAGGGTTGGGTAGGAAACGTTACTCTGATTGATGGGGATACAAAAACTGACAAGATCAATACGTTTCATATAAAGACTCAGGAGACAGCTTGTCAGATGGTAAGGAATGTCTCCACCTTCGTTAGCCACATAATGTTAGATCCTCAAATTAAGGCACTTGTTAATTTTTTGCTATCTGTTGATCGACTTAGAAATGACCATAGAGCACATACGTAGTAGAAGTAATCACGAGGTTAATATTACAGTATAAAAGAAAATTACTTTAAAATTTGAAGAAGCATATAATTCATGGTACGTTAAATGTTTGATCAAGATCTATGACCCCAAACTGACTTGAAGTTTTGTTAAGGCTAAAAAGTAATTACTAAGTAACAATATGAAAGTTGTAACGTCTTAAGTGTCTTACCATACGCTGTTTTCATTTTGGCTACCGTGGATTCATTAACACAAACGCTACAAATAAATCACGCGAGCATGAAATTCATTAATGCTCTATTTGCCATACCGTTACTTGGTTTGAAGATTGAATCTATACAATAGAGTAGAACTCTTTTCTTTCTAGAATTGGCCTAGCCCTTGGCGTATCTTTAACAATCTATTTTACTACAGCATATATCCGCCTAGATTCCGGAACTCTATGCGGTGATAACAACTTCGAATGATACGAAAAATTGTATATTTTTTGTTAAACATATCTACGCATTCCGTGGTATGTGGCAGGCAAACCTGTGTGAAACATTTTGATCGTGTTTACATTGATGTCTCCTTCGGATTGCAGTTAAGCTTCTTAACGATCATATGATAGAAGTAACATTGTTGCACATGTGTCGGCCCAATCACTTTAGCATTCTAATCTTCACCGTTTTTGTATGATGTTTTCTTGTTGATAATTTTGTAACTTAATCAATTTCAACACATCATTGTTTCACTGATCGTTCTATGGGTGCGAAAGTTTAGAAATAAAAACGTCATACTTGTAGGAACAAACTTACTTTACACTTACGAATTCATCGTTATACTTAACGCAAAGTTATACTAATATAGTATAACTTTGCGGTATTAAAAATATATCATTGGATCATTTGTGATATTTTCCTAGGATTATGATTAGCATATTTAGAATTTATAAAAAAGTATGTCAGTACTGTATCAATCTCTGTCTATACATGTTATGCACACAGAAAAGGTCTTCAAGCGATTCCTTTTGAATTTCGAATTTCGTCCGAATTTCGACCACAGATAAAATTGATCGATACAGTACCTAGCTAATGAATACTAAAGTGCACGTTAAATTGTATCTCAATTTATAATCCAGTATTTAAAACGTCGGCTGGCAATGAGTTATTGCGTTGTCCAAGTGTGAAAATATAGATAAAAGATAAATCTTAATCCATAAAGATAGTCTCAGAGGAATGAAATATAAAACGGGCTTATTTTCAGTATCTCTAGTTGATACAATAAGGCGCCGTATGAATGCATACGTCTTTTTGGGGTACCGTGCTCCAAGGAAAGGTATAAGCTTGGTATCGTGCTAAAACGAAAGCATGAAACGAGGCTTTTAATAAAACATTGTTTTTTTTATAACTGAGAGGTAGTACACGAGTACACCTAACGGTACATGGTCACTGCCGCCCATGGACATCAACCCAGAGTCGCGGCGTCGTAGATGCTTGGACAGTATGCCCGTGGCTCCGTCCGACAATGGTGGGAATGTCGTCAGGTTTTAGTGGGTTCGAGGCCCACATAACCCTGCTGGCCCGTGGCGGTAGGGTATCCGTGGGGATTTCCTGACGTAAAACCCAAGATAGGATCGAAGTTCTTCCTTAGATCGGCCATAAATGTTACCCCTGAGGACAGAGTTGGGACGCCTCGGTTAAGTATGTCCTTACCACGCCCTGCAAACCAGAACACAGCAGCGGGAAT
>DWGW01001477.1:0-11288 GCA_018247775.1 Udranomia orcinus
CTATGCACTAACCTATTGCAATTATACTTCAATGCTTCTTAACCGTATTAGTTTAATTTTGTTCTTGGAAATGTATTAATATGTGTAGTTTTGTAATTATTAATAAGAGTAAATTGAACTAAACAACCAACTCCAATAACGCATGGAAGTAATAACAATCGAATAACAGTGCAATTCTGGTAGTCGTCCTTTAGTAGCAATTTTTTTTACCTTAAACGTACATGCTCTTAAGGGTAAATATTTAAATTAAATTAACTCTCGAAACTGTGTAATAAAAGTTGTAACAAGAGAATGTGAGGAATAAGAGAGTAGCAAATAGAAACTATTGCCTTTTTTTTTCTTTTTTATCGGAAATTTGAGTGCGTTTGACCTCAATCTTGCCTCATGGTAAGCAACGATGAGATCTAAGGTGGTGCACGCAAGCTCAAATAATGCCTGTTCACTCTTGCCTTGAACATCCCTATATTATAATTGCCTTAAATGTCTATGTATGTTCAATCGAAAAACGACAATGGCAACGTATAGTACGTACGCAGTGCGAAGGGGTGTGCACGCACGCGTTCCCGACAACAGTTGGCAGCGAACGCGCTCGCGCGCCGCCGGGCCCTACCGACCTTGACTCTGATCGATACCAAGGCGTTCGTTATCTGCCAACTTTCATTCACTTGACGGTGACAAATCCATGACGCGTTTTATAGGTAAATAAATAAACGTTTCTATTTCGATGTCGCCTACATGTGGACGGTGGAGTCGTTTATGCGCTAATTGCATTGAAGTCTATCAGTTAGAGATATTAATAACGTGTGAATAGCACACGATGAATATTTTCCGCTTTACAGTCATATCTTTGGCTAATGCGTCGTTTTATCCTGCCGCTTCATGGAGCGAAACATGAAGTACCTACTACACTTATACATTATTGATATTGAGCCAGGGGTTTTTTCCTTTTTCAAATTATACTTTTCTTTAATAATACCGATGAATACTGACGTTGCATATGTTTACGAAGTGATTCAAGTTTTATTAGCACCAACAGCATACGTTTGATAATTGAGCTAAACACTGGCGCTGTTCATTAAGTCATTGACTCGAAAATGTTTATGTTCACGACGGGTATTTTTAGCGACAGCAAGAAGCATCTTCAAGACGGCGTTGTAATTATCGACCTAAATCCAAAAGAATGTAGTTTCGGTTGTTATCCAATTATAGTTGGTATTCAATTTCGTCTCGTGAAGTAAGCCGTGAATTCCTTAAACGTAACGGCGGCGTTTAAAGAGAATGTGTATCGATTAATGAGAGTATGAACCCACTTGTGAAACAAGGCGTGCTCTATTCCAGGCTCATTAGCATCTCTCTTCCGACTTGGCGATACACTGCGCCTAGTTTTTTTCGCCTGGCGTCTTATTGTTCTCCGTTGATAATAATCTGCATATATGTATTTCGTTTGGTGCTTTTTGAGTCACTTGATACGTTTAATAATTCGAACAGTTTTTAAATTAATTTTACGGCGCTGTCGTAATGTACTTGTTTGTCTTCGAATGTTGTCTGAAGCTATTCTTTTATGAATCATAGAAGAAAAAAAATTACGACAAATTTAATGGCATATTTTAGAAACGACGCTGTAAATGTTGTGAATTACTTAAACTGCTATTCAAAGCGCAGTGCGATGTGTGCTGTCGAAATTGTCGAAAGTATGCGGCGGTTACATGATTTGTTTCCTATGAAAGTGTTGTAAAAGTCTCGCTCTACATGACATGTCGGGCGGAGCGGGCGCCCGCGCTGGCGGGTGGCGCTGGCGAATTTGCATTGTAAACACCGACCGCGGCCGCCGCTGCACTCGTCCATGCCTCACTTGACTAATGCTATGTCTCATCACGCCTGCATTTACGCTCGCCGATCGACTGTTTCGTTTCGTTCCAACAATGAGACCTTTCATCGCGTTTTGGATCGATGGGATCTTGCATACGGATGCCGTCCGACCGCACGACCTTCGCGCCCAGAATAAGTGTCGATTCTTGTCATCGTTCGCGCTCGTCTAGCGGTCGCCGAAATCGCTTCCGTCACTTGTTGCACGTTCATAAGATTTTTTTAAATGAAGTCTCTCTCTCTCACTATCTTTCCCAACAAATTTCTCTCTATCTTTCCCAACAAATTCGTGAGAAGTTGATTGGTTGTTGATTAATAAAAAAAGTACTTGCGGCTAGACCGGTGTCGGTGGTACAAAACAATGCGTATAGTGATTGTATTTCCAGTCGAGTGGTCGTACCGCGTGGCGCGTGGGGGTGCATTTGTAATAAAAATGTATAGCGGCGGCGGCGGCGGCGGCAGGGCCCGCGCTCGTTGCCACGCGGCCCTCTCTCTTTGACATCATTACAATTATTGTGCCACCCCCTGTCTCCTCCCGGCCGCAATGATAGTAGATTTGCTACAGTAAATACGCCCGTATTTGCTTAAGACTACACCGCGACGAAGAAGTTTTTAAGCGAGGGCTGTTGCATTTACATAATCTCGTGCTATCGCCAGGACTCGTTTAATTCTCAAAATGCCAAGAAACAAACATGCTTTGATTATCAACCATTATAAATATATTTTATTACTTGTGTTTCAATTAGCTCTATCATCAATATGTTATTCGTATTAACAGAAGGTAGGGTACATTGCACGTTACCGTTATTATAGACGGGGGAGCTAGCACGATTTAGTTTCAAATTTATCTCGTTTGTGCTGGAACCTCGTAAAAGCTGACAAAGAAAGCCTTAATCCTTTCAGACAGATAATGTGAAATTACGACGTTGCAATTTGTGCAGGTATTTCGAAAAATGGAAAACTTAAATACTTTAACCATGCAAAATAAACCAAATTCTACATTTTATTACGTTCTTGAGTTCAGATAAAAATAATATTATTCAGTATTGATGACCTAATAAAAAATACATTTCAACGTTTAACACTTTTATTATTCGACAACGTCTATACAACTATGATAAACTATTTGTTTACACACAAATAAAACTTAGGTTAGTAGAGTCGTCAGCTTTTCTACCTGTTAACTCATCTTCAACGTTCATGTAATGTTACTTCAAAACTTAACATTCTATTCGGTAACAACATTTATATCGATAAACGAAAAGAAACGACGGATGTCTGCTTACGTTCGTGGCGTAAGCTTGATATTTTGACGATCATCATTATTATTAGCAGTGCCTCCTACGTAGGTGGGACACGTAAAGCCACATTCATTGCTGAAACGATATACAGGAATGCTGCACATTTTAATTTTATCTCGCCGTAAATCGTCAGCTGGATCGCGGCCAAAAGTACGGTACGAGCCATTCGTCCGTTTTCGGGACCACGTGGGTGGGCAGCGTGTCTCCGTCGTTTTCGTAACCACAACACTGATAAAAACACCAACAATACATCTGATGTAAACAATGAAAGAAATCCAAGTGGCTTTTCATAATTAATTTCCATCCAACGGTGCACTCGACCCAGTTTCAAAACGCCCCTTCAACGTGGAGACCGTGGACGAATCAAAAATCGCATAGCAACTAGACGACAGTTGCTGAACCTAAATTAGACGATTTAGGTCAGACGGTTTCTAGATGATGGATTTGGGATGCTTTTGGAATTACCATTTGTGTTTGGTTTCTTTTTTAAATTATAGATCGGTTTCAAAATCTCTTATAAAGTCACGATCACATTTCGCCTCTTCAATGTCCATAACTCATCAAGCGTTGGATAGTAACTATCTAATTTAGGTCAAGCTGCTTCCCCCAGATGATGAAGTGGGAATGCTTTTAAGTATGTATGTTTCATTTTATTTATAGTAAATTTTCATCAAGTCTCAATAACGTCCAAAACTTGATGTTATCCAAATCTCAGTCACCCTTAATTGTTTGCTGATTAAACAATAATATTATACTTTGATGCATTATTAAATAGTTTTTATGCTAATATATACCCTTGTTATTTACATATATATTTTAGGAGGAAAAACTTTTTAAAATCTTTCTTTCCATCTTTCGTGTTTACGGTCGTTATTCGCAAACGTGCAACGATGCAATAATGTATATTGGTGATGGTAAATAAACAAACTTGAGATTTTCATTGGTTTCTTGGAGGCTGGACCGAGGCCGTTATTTTCTTAGCGTCTTACATAATTTATGAGGCCTACGACCGGTCTTCTAAGCTATAACTTACTGAATGGGATCGAGAGACATTTATATTCGCATTCACATTTTCCTCTGTCATGATTTATCACTGCACTAGTTGGGACTAACCTGCACGGTATTGTTAGATAGATAATAGGTAGGTAGATGTATCGGTAAAAATATGATCGCAACGTTCCGCTTGTGGACGTTTTTGGCAGGGTTTATTGACATGTCTTTATAATATAAAGTCGGTAGGTACCAGTTGTATATGGCAGCGCGGACACGACCCGATCAGGAAGCGAACGGCCGTCAGATCTGTTGGCGGTTGGCAGCCGGTCAACGATGGCTCTGGTAGTCGATTCGTCTTTGCTAATTAGTTGATATCGGTGTTGTGGCATCGGGCGGCAAATTGCGGACATGCCGCTTCGTCACGACACGTAGCGAAACTATCTAATTGAGTTCACACATGAACAGTGTTGCAGAATGCATCGCCCACCGCGCCCCGCTGCGGTTGAACGCCTAACTTTACGTTCGCCCCGTCTTATTATTCTCTGGATTTAATACCCATTTACATGATGCAAGTGTTGCCCGTTGGACATAATAGTATCGAAGTTGATTGATTTGTGTCGTCTGAATTCGTCTCTATTGCGCAATATTTCCATTCATCCTTATCTTTATTCAAATATCACATAATGCCCGCGGGTAAACAGTTGTGAACAATTGTTTAAAATCAATTAGATTATTGTA
Source organism: Udranomia orcinus (assembly GCA_018247775.1). NCBI lineage: Eukaryota > Metazoa > Arthropoda > Insecta > Lepidoptera > Hesperiidae > Udranomia > Udranomia orcinus. Next base: position 4,899 of record DWGW01001477.1, read on the forward strand.
TGCTAATTGCTCTATGATGTACAAAAGAAAAGTAAGCAAAGATACAATCTGTTGCCATTTCTTATCGGATACTATTTCAATTGAATATTCAAATTCGAGTGTTATACACGGGAAATAAAATTTGAAACCTAAATGTAGATAAAATTTAAATTTGAAATATGCAAAGGCAAGCACTAAAAATTTTAAAATATATTTTTGTTAAATATAAGAAAATACAAGTTCACGAAAAAGAAAGTAGTACATGTACTCGTTGTATTATAATGAAAGTAGTTACATGTATGTATATGTGTTTAAAAAAAGTAAAAGTGAATAAATTTATTATCTAACAGACCAAGGTGTACCATTACAATGTACATTTATAGCGAAAAGTTTCAAAACCGCAGCGCAAGACACCCGGGCGAGTAACTCAAAACTCACTGTTACAATATGTTTAAGGAAGTCGTTATTTCACGTGCGGCTATCTCGCGATCGATTACGTGCAATTGATGGCTTGGGAACAGCGCGCTATCGCCGGTTATCTATTTCCACGGTTTAATTTATCAAAAATTACAGACTTATCGCTATACATCTTAAGGAATGGTCCACTGATCGCCGGCCGGGGATGGTTTATGGTGCCGTTGTTGAAAATTAAAATTTTGATTCATATAGCTTATTGGTTTTATGTTACGTTGCTATAAATCAAATTAGGAAATAAGAAGAAAAACTTCCTCTGCTACTTACATTGAAATTCACTGTTTCGTCGTAGATAATTATTTATTGATTACTTACATACTTTATAGTTTTCCTAGTGCAAATACTAGTTTCAGAAATAAGTTTAATTTGACATTTACGGTCAAGACTTTATATAGCACCGGTGTACAGCTTTTTTTTAACATTGAGGTAGTAAAGGAATGGCATATACGGCAAACTATCTGATTGCAATGTCGCCTATTGGTATTTGTTATAAATTCTATTTAAGATTTATCTGACCTCAAACACAGACACAATGCTACTCCAGAGGACTAAGATAAAGTCATTGTATTCAATGGAGAGGGACTTACTCTCCATTGAATACCCGAACAAATCAGCCCCAATTAGCCAGGTATTGTGGCGGTTCCTCCGGAGTTCAAAGGGTCTCCCTCCATGTTCATGTTAAGAACTGCATAAAAATGTAGACCAAATATAGTATTGCGAGCAAGAAGGTCGAAAACTGCTTCGTGTCGTGTCTGTGCCTTGGAGTCGAACCACAAGATATTCTACCACCTTCACATTAAAAATTAACTGCATAATCATGTAGAATACATTTGGTAGTGTATGGTATGGTATTGCGAATGGCGAGACGGTGCGCTGTTTGCCGAGTGCCGCACGGTCGGTCGCTCCGTGTTTGCGTAACGCCATTGTGCTGCCATCGCCCCGCTCTCGACGAGCTCCAGATTATCCGAGACTTCGTCCCAAATTGCATGTTCTTTGTGCAACTTTTCCCATTACGGACAGATTCTATTTTAGCGTCCTATTAGATCGACAGCGCACTTTACTAAAATATGTTTGTCGTAAAACTCAATCCACTTATACTACTGCCCTTGTAAGAATGTTATTCTCCCAATCTATGGTCTCTCGTATCTTCTCTTTACCGTCTTCTCGTTTGTTATGATAAGATGCTGTCTGTATCCGTGTTATAGCATCGCACTACCGAAACAACTATTTTTTGAGCGCAAAGTTCAACGACCGTGCGCAATTTTCATAAGCGGCGTTCAAATCGTTAAAAAAGTATTATGCGCGTCTCGACAATATGGCGATGCAAAATTTGGCTCTACACGAGTACTCTTAATGCAATTATTTTATAAAACCTCTCGCAGCTTCCTTCATCTTGATATTTAAGACAAGAAAGAAGTTTGATAAAGACAAGAATAAGATACCAGTCAATTAGTTTGTATCGAACACAGCAACAGACGGAGAATTGAATATGTATAAGCCTAAAAAATGTTTCAATGCAGTTTAACTTAACACACAAACATTACTGTTCTAACAAAATATTCCATGCACCTAGCTCTATACCAGACAAAACCATAAATTTTTATTAAGTGATTTAAAACTATTACAAATATAAATAAATATGACACCGATGACTAATGAGCCATAATTGGCGACTGGGGTATTGCTATGAAGTGAAGGACTGCGTGACATCCGTTGGCTAACTGTACCTTATCAAGTTCAACTTTGTATTATTATAATTAAACGTTACGTTATCACACACAAATTACGAGTGACTTATTTTTTGTCTTCGTTTGTTATATTATTACATCTTACGTAAATAGAAAAAAAAAAGATTATCATCTTAATACTACATCTAAATATACTTATGTTTTTATCGCCAAAGTCTCTGTTCTACATATTTCCCTTCCAGTTAGTACTTAGTCCGAATACGATTTTATTAGTTTTTTCTAACAGATGGTCGATACGTGCGTCCAGATGTGTGCTTTCACTTGTCAGTATTACAAAACGTGAAAATACGATTACATCTGATTACATATGCATGTAATTTCATCATCGCATCGGTTGATTTTTTGGTGTGGTGACTCACGTTATCTTTGTATCGCTGATTCGCAAAAAGAACGGTAATATTTCAAAATTTGGTTTTTTTTTGCATTACAACACATAGTATAATTTTACATATTTTTAAATAAGATTCATATTACAATTAATAAAGAGGAAGACATATTTTGTGATCACAAAATTTGAATGAAAGACAACACTTATAAAAATCTTAGGCAAAATATGCAATCTTGAAAAAAAAAAAACACCGTAAAATTTTCATTGACGAGTTACGTCGTTCTCGTTTTAAATGAGCGATATTATAATAGCTGGTTGGAAGCAGACGTTTATGAGGCGCAGCGGCGAGGTGAGAGCCACGAGCGACATTCATTGGAATTCAGCACGACATGGACCAAACTTTACCTTATCCGGCCAACTCATAATGTCTCTATTGTTTGCCTGAATGGTTAATCCGCAAGTACTTTGTATCGCATATAATAAAGATACTTATAACGATATACCTACCTCGTCCGGCCGCTTTGTATATTAATTGAGATCTTATTTTTTCTAAAGTGCCACATTGTTTTTTCTCTTTTGCCTCCATAAGTGAAATAGGTGCATTGTGGGCATGCTCGTGATTTACATTTTATATCTTCATCTCGGCGAAAGCTAAACGAGAAATAAGACATTTTTATGCGTTCATCTAACTGCACTAAATGAAATTGTTAGGTACATACAATGACATCCTTCTGTAGGATTATTATGGACTATCTGTACCTTATCAGGTATCACGACATACAACGTTTACATACAACCTTGTTTTTTTAATTAAACTCTACTTTCAAGATTTTTAAGGGAAATTATTCATTTCTTTGAAACAGAGAGAGAATATTTCTTTTTATGTCTGGAGTGAACTGAAAGACGGATTAGCCTCATGCCGCTTTTTAAGTGTACCCAGTTTGTTTGGACTTTTTTCTCGTAATCACATAGCAAGGCTGCAGACGTCCGTTGCGTCAGTTTCTCGGTAATTTCACGGGTGGCGTGTTTTGGCTTCCTAGTGGTGGAAAAGTGAAGTGCGAAGTTTCAGCGAGCCGCTCGGCGCGGCAGAGCGTGGCCGCGCAGGGTCGTCGCCTCCTCGCGGCGCGCGCCTCCACGCTCCTCCACGCGCCACCATGCGCCTCCATGCCCTACCTATCGACAGCTTCTCGGCCTACATATGTACATAAATAAAATGAAAAAAAAATTAAAAAACATTTCATGTCGTGTTTTTTTTTACAATTTTTAGTCAATTACAAATGAATGCAGAAAAAAATCTACGCTATATGGATAATATTACGTATTCATAAATCCAAAATATACCTAATAGGGGAGAACGTGACAAAAATGTTGTTGCACTAAGCGTAGGCAAGTTAGATCGCGGTATCGCAAATTCTGGAGGTTTCTGCGAGCGGCACCATCTGGAGGGCGCTTTGCGCGAGCGTCGGAGGGGCGGCGCGCGGGGTGCGCTCGGGCTTCGGGCGCTGCACCGCCACCGCGCGCCAGTCCTCGAGACACCGGCCGCGCGAACGGCCACCGCGACCCGCATATCGCGACCTCCGCGCCCCCCGCGCTCAGTGCAGTGCTAGCCTCCGCCGCCCGCCCTGCACCAGCGGCGATCGCACCTCGCCTTGTACACACATGTGAGTTCCATACAAACGCGAACCGACAAATAAGCCGGCGAGCAACGAACCGCGCGCCGCCGGCTAAGCTGCGACTCGCCGGCCGGCTTTTTGTATAACCTCTGTTTGTGGTGTATTTCTGAAAACATACAAGTGTGTTTGAACGGTGTTTATGTTATGATGTCTGTATTCGAATTCACTGTGATATGATGGTGGGTAATTGGTTGTTGAAAATTTATGTTTCTAAAATGCACCACGACAGATTTGATTAATGCATTACGACCTTTTTTGTTTGGTTATTAGACACAGCAATATTACATAAAATAAAATAGATTTCACATCTATTTAAACGTGAGATAGTTATAAATTTCCGATTTACGTTAAGTACTGAAGCGCGGTTTATTAAATGAATGTAGGATAATGTAAACGAATCCACGTATCCGAGAGAGATTAAACCTAAATGTAGAGTGGTGGGTACGTCGAGTGGTTCTTCTTTCAATTAGACTAATTAAAACGATGGTCGGCGGACGATGCGGCGTGATCACGCGAGCGGCGAGCGCCGAGCGGGCGGCGGCCGGCACCGGCCCGCCGGGGGTCTACGAACCTGCACCGTGGAAATGGGATTATTGCACGACGGCCTTAAACGCTATTTTGCACTCATTCTAGCCCGTGATGAATCGCGCTCGATAATATACTACTCGCCCGCGAGCGGCTGCGCGGCGAATTCCTCACCACTCGACGCTGAAACGGATTGTCATGATGATAACGAGGACAAAAAAAAAACCTCTCTCTCTCCAACCATCACGAATTATTATCAACTGCAGGATAATAAACCCACTCTCGTGATAGTAATTACATCGTTAGCCGAATGGTCAATTTGAAGCGAAATAATGATTCTCAGCCGCGATATGAAAGTCGATTACTACAGTAAAAGTTTCTAATTATAAAGTAAGATTAAAACGTAACAGTCGTGTACTCGTTGCTTGCTAAATTAGCGGAAGGGTTTACCGTTAACGTAATAATTATCATAGAACAAATTGTATACACATTCTTTCATGTTACCTACAAGAATTTCACACGTAACACTGCGTATACAGTAGATTTAATCTTAAATCCATACAAACTACGAGATAAAATATTAGACACAAACTGGAATTAATTAATTAATTAAGATTAATATAATGTCTCGCTTGATTTTATAAAAACATGAAGTTTCAAACAAGCGAAGATCATCGTAAAGTGCCATTAGACATTTGTATAATTTAATAAGCTTTATCTGTATTTGATTGATTGAAACCCGATTAAAAGCTTTCCCACAATCACGATCCGGTGTTTTAGCTCTTGCCAATGTATCATATTCACTACAATCAACCGTTTCGAGATTATCTCCTTTGTAATTACCGTACAGTTAACTAGCAGACTAATGAATTCTATCTCTGATAGATCGGCCTGCTCAATAGCGGTGGTTGCACAGGTTGTTGCAACGGCCCCCATTGTGCACACCAGACTGGAGACAAGACAGATGCATGTCCCATTGAAATGTCGCAAAACAAAGCGACCACCTGAGTGATGGTCGCGTTGATGTTGTCACCGAAATGCGCCCGCAAATCTATGCCACCTTGTCGCATATAACAAGTTGTTTCTCCTATGTAACGTCCGTCATTCAATACTCGATAGTTTCTTCTCAGTGCCAATGAATTTATGAGTTTCTTTTTATTAGCAGCTCTTCATATTCGTTTTACATTTATCACTTAGCTACTTTGTCTACTTATATATCCTCGCTAAGTATTCTCGGATTTTAAATGCTTGTGAATTATATCTAACATGTTTCAGCATCGTTTGTTGATAATAACAACATGTGTTCATCTGCAAACACGATTTGAGACCACATTGTAGGTACCTACCGATGACTCGTCGACACTTCTTAGTAGGCAACGTTTCAGCGCCTCTACAAAAAATATCTTAGTCACCGATGAATCAAAACGTACGTACGTGAAAAATGTATTTGCGGGGCTACTGCGTATCTTCTCGTACGTTTTGCCATTTTATTTATTCTCCTTTTATAGTAGCATATCTGTAACACTCGGAACGTTGTTCTGTTGGCGTCCCATTTGCATTTTAGAAGCCGTCATTGTTTGGGCTATCTGCACGCTCTAATCTGGCGTATGGCTGTTCACAGTGATGCTTGCGAGCTAGATTCACAGATTGTTACCGTTCGTAT
>DWGW01001478.1:0-11287 GCA_018247775.1 Udranomia orcinus
GGGGGGGGGGGGGGGCGCCCCCCCCCCCCCCCCCCCCGCCGCGCCCGCGCCCGCGCCGCCCGCCGCGCCTTTCGCTCCCAGTAAGCGAGTCACTTTTGCTATGTAGACACACCACACATACACACACACACGCACACAAACACCACAGACTCACAAACACACGTGCAATACACCGTACTCTACAATACTAAACACCACATACCATACCTCCTTGTTACGGTCTCATACATTGTCTAGGTAGATCCGACTACGTCATTACTATGTAATCTATTATAACAAAGATACACTTTATAAATAATGTAAAAGGTTACGTAATAAATAATTAAAATGTAATTATTCAAATCTACATTTGATTGTATTAATGGGCTTCTTTGTTACATTGTTTCATTTATTTTTAACTTAATTAATAGTATATTTGTGGTATTTTAATAATACTGAATTAATAGGAAAATATTATTAAAATTATAAACATACAAGGAAAACAGCAAAATATTGTTTATTTTTTAATTGAAGAATCATGCATGTGTGTATGTACAAAATATGTTGCACAAATTTAAGACATAGCAGGATTTTTGAATTATTACAAACAGGTTACATTTGCTTTCCTTATATTGTTAGTAATATAGTAAAACGTAAATTAAAAACAATTTTGACTGAAAAACAGACGAACGTAGCAATCACGTAGTAGGATCCATTATACAATTACAATATACACTTACTGCATAAATATATTTTATATTCTTGTTAATGTTCAGAATATCAATATTTGGAATTACTTGCTTGGAATCTCGACCACTGTATTTCTAGTAAGCAACAATGATACTGGGATGATACCAAAGCACATTAACTTGAATTAATTTCTACTAGTTTTGTAACGATCGAATCTTTCGTAATTATATAATATTGAAATTTGGACTATCATAATAGCGTACACAATTTTGTAGAAAAGGAAAAGGAATTATTTTATATTAGGTGATTATATTTGTGTACATTGTTCACACACACTCATGTTACAACACTTATTCCTATGCCCACCCTCGAATGCAGTAAGTTATCCAAATATCCTAGTTTAAGAACTGTTCATGATTGTAACGCCAAAGAAAATACCGTCCGAGTATCACTTGGCTGAACAAAACAAACTTTGTTCCACTTTCATCATCTGGGTGGTACGACTTGAGTAATTGAATTTCAAGTTGATTTTAAAATTCCTTTTTGACATGTCACTGATATCACCTAGATGATGAAAATTAAATGAACCAGCATATTCCCTCTCATGTTATTTGGAAAATAAGACAGAAATAGACTAACAATGATGTTTAAGGTAGTACAAAAACTTCTACCGTTTTGGTTAATAGATAACTTGTATACATTCAAATATCGAATCTTCCTTGTAAATCCTTGAGTACTCAATACCTAAATTATTATACATATTCTATTTTATTTTGTACGTGTGTCTTTGGATAAGTTTTTTTTTACAAAATATGTACCTATATTGTTTTGAGCGTTATGGTATTGTCACTCAAACTTTATCACATAAACACATTATTTTTTAATGCAAAGAAAGTATTATATATAACGTTAATGTATTTTTTAATTATAATAATGCATAAAGTGTACACATGCTATTTTCTTGATACATTTACATGGTGAATTTGATGCTATTTAAATTTTGTATTATTAGTTTAAATAACACTTAGTAATATACAATTAAGTATATAGGATACGTTATACACATATAAGAATTAAGTTATTTATTTTTGTATTTAGCTTACTTATTACTATATTTATACAGTAACTGGTATAGTCGTACAATTCATATTAAAATATTACTTTATACAAATATGTTAACATCAAATGGTAAGATTTTTTATGCTGCATTGTCAATGGATATTCATTGGATACATATAAAGAAATGTATAGTTCAGTTATGTCAGTATGTTATGTTACAATAATCTAGTACTCTCTAAATGCAACTATACCTTTGTGACTGATGGTATTTGTGGTTACATACAATTGGTTCAAAACGATTATTCATAATATAGATATAAAACAATTATAAAAATTTTATTTGTTTTGACAGAGGCGCCAGTTTCCATTTTTAAAGGTAATATATAAATAGTCGCAGCCCAGCTTTTAAATAGCTACATAAGTCTATATGTAAATACCAAAGTAATGTGTATGCGCTACGCTGGCGGCCAATGTCAGGTGCAGCATTAAAATAACTTCTTTTTTGGCACTCAACATCTCTGTCCAGTCATGCGTCCTTTACTACGTAATATTTTACCATTCAGTCACATAACACACACGCCCGCTTACAATTTATATTTGATTAGTAAATAGCTTAATAAATACGCTCATAGTTTTTGAAGTTAACTAATTAAAACTTTCATCTATTTCCTCCCCTCCATTACGTAACCCGTGCTCTTTATTACATACTAACAGCTAAAAACGTCAAAAGCATTGTGTGGCCCCCACAAAATCCTCCAGAAGACGAACCTTCACAAGATACAGTTCTGACACAGTCTCAAAAAACCCCTAGCACAGACTCAGCTCCTTTGTCTGCAGGATTATTAAGCATGAATACAGATTCGTCTTCTCAAATTACTAATGTTCAAGAAAAATCTGTAGGACAGATTGTAACATCTACAAGACAAACAACAGAAATGACTTCAAATGTGTCGTATTCTTCCGCCATGACAACTGAATCGGCAACTGTGGCTGAATCTGCGTCCGTCTTACAACACAAAGAGTCACAGTTCCAGCAAAAGACTAGTTGTACTGTAAAGTCTATGTCTGAACAATCAACATCAGAGAGTAAAACATTTGCCGTCTGCCAGCCACAGCCTAACCAACCCGAAAAACAATTGAGCAATCAAATAAAATCGGATATGTTACTAATGGAAAAAAGTGCAACGCAAAAAGTTGCAGAATGTTCTTCAGTGGTAAGCAGCAAAACAATAATGGCTTCCGAAGAAGGAAATAATGCGACTGAATCGATGCAATCACAAATCACTCAAAGCCAAGATCAGAAACTTGTTGCTACGTGTAAAGATACAAAAATCAATGACAAAACCGATTCAGAGACGTCAAGGCCTGCCGAAACTCCTGCTTATACAGACAAGCAGACTGTGAGACAGAATGAAAATATTCAGGAGATTCCAATTTCTAATGTGCCGGTTCATAATCCGAACCCTAGTTCTTCTACAGCAGCAAGTTCATTGGTGGATGCGCTTACAACCGCTCCAGACAGGCCTTATTCCCCTTTACCACAACCTGCTCCATGCATTATGTTACCAAGTAGTAACGATACTGAGATACCAGTAGCTCCTGTTCCTGCTCCTGTTCCTGTACAAAGTACAACTCCGCAAACCACTGAATTACCAGCAAAACAATCGCCAATATTTCAACAACCAAAACGACCAGTCTCTCCCATACCTCCCATTAAAACATATAATCCCCCAGAAAAGAAAAGCGATCCTGTGCCAATGCCTCCTGAGACAAAACCGTATATTCCGCCTGATTTTAAAATTACAATTCAACCTAAGCCAACGCGTGACAGCAATTCTCCATTCATTGAAGCCCTCACGACTGCCCCTGAAAGACCTTTTACTCCTGTAAAAATGCCAACAATTGAACGTGGCTCTTTAAGGGATGCTCTAACAATTGCACCAGACCGTCCCTATAGCCCGTTGATTCCTTTGAATATTCCAAATCAACAAACACATTATACTGCAACTTCAACTATGCAAGTGCAATCTACAACATCTGATTTAATACGTCCAGTTGCAACACAATCATCTTGCAATAAAACAATCAATCAATATGAACAAGATTATTCTGACATAACTTCTATGCAAAATACTTGTAAAATCCAATCGTCTTCCGCAGCATCCGCGTTTAAACCAGTAGCTAAACAAGTATTTCCTCCACCACTACCTGAAGAAATGTCTATGTTTGGTAATTTTCCTCCAATTAGTAACGATTTAAAATCTAATTTCCAACAACAACAATTTTCTCACGAAAAGTCTGAAACGATGATAAGCGAATCAAAAGCAGCAGCTTCAAATACTACACGTGGTTATTCATCAGTAAAGTCGGCTCAAAGCTATTTCGAACAGTTGGATAAAAAGGAAACATTATCATCTACAGCTGTAAGATCAAAATCTGGTTTGCACAAACCGGATAGTATTCCAATTTACCAACAAAACTTTGAATACTTGCCATCTCAAAGAGGTATTACTCCTGAACTATGTAACGCACCAGCCATACCACAAAGACCTGTAACTCCAACTACAAATCCTCCATCAAAACTAAAAGATAAATCTCAAGAACCTAAACCAGTCACTTTTGCACCCATTCCAACGCCGGCACCGCCCGTTAGAATCCCGCAATTAGTAACTCCTGTCCCGCAAGTACCCGTTCAATTTAAACATAAAGACACCCCTATATCTATGACTTTCCAACCAGTTCCAAATGAACAGACTTTAAGAGTTTCGCCTGTACGTAGTCGTCCTTCGACACCAAGTTTAATTAACAAACCTGCACCAATAATACCACATTACCAATTGAATTTGGTTAATGTGGAGCATTTGGCACCCGAAGGTCAAATTTATGACCCGTCCAGTAGAGAAGCAACGCGTTCTCCCTCACCTAAACCTAGATCACGCTCTCCGGCTCCGGGACCCCCTCCCAATCCCTTGAAAGCCCAGGCCCCGCGAATTAAAGAACCTACACAATATCCTGTAGCCGGACAATCACCTATTGCTTTCCAATCTCCTTCGAATCTCAGAAGAGATTATGATTTGGCTCAAAGTACTGCAGAGGGCACAAATATTTATGCCCATAGTCAGAACCAAGCATTGGCAGTGAAGCAAGAAGGTCATTCAAATGTAGGATATAAAACTGAGACTTATCAAAAGGGTGATGTCCGGTTCAAAGAAGACTCTATGATTAATCAGAATTACGGCCAAAGGCAAATGCAATCATCAAACGTATCTAAATTTGGTAACACAACTGTGCAGACCACAAAGAAAACATTTGAAGAATTTGAAAGAACACAATCCGCAAAAGTAATAGAGATAAGAAAGGGTGGTTCGCTGGCTGGCAGTACACAACAAATAGAGTCTAATATTCAACTACCTAACATTAACGCTAAGCAAGTTTTTCCACCGCCTGTTATGAGTTTATCGACGCCCCAACAGAAATTATCAGCTAATACTACTAATGAAAACATTTCCAACGCTAGTAGACAGACTCAAATGAATCAACCACATCCTTCGATTTCTGGTGCTAACCAAGATCCAGTGTGTGATCCTACCCCATCGACAGGTTCCGGTGTAGAAGGTGGCGCTCGTGGAAAAACATTTGGTGTATCGTCAGCTCCAAAGCGTGGAAGAGGAGTTTTGAACAAAGCTGTTCTTCCCGGGTCGAGAGTACCGCTTTGCGGTTCATGCAATGGGAACATTAGGTGATTCAATTATAAGAAGGAGTGTTTTCATTGTTGTTTTTGTAGAGTGTTGCATGGGTACTAGTAGAATTTAGATTGACTGAATTTACATTATTTTAGGACATATAATGTTGTGTATTGTTGTTTCTGTAACATTTATTTTATCACTAACAAATGTAACATTGTTTTCTGTTTGTTTATTGGTGTGTTTTGTTTTTCTAACAGTTAACGAAACGCAGGCTCTCAACAACTCACACAAAACAGAGTTCAAAAGTCCAGCTGAAGAAAGGCTTATCAGGAAGATGGCGAAAATGGCACTTAATGGATATGAGATTGGTATTCAAAGAAAAATCAAGCCAGCCGACCATATTCAATCTATGGCCGATAAAATTCAAGATACCGTCGTGACAAAGCATCCTCTTAATTCTGACAGTGCACCATCAGGTGAAAGCAGTCAAGAAAATACTTTAAAACGACCTCTTAAAAAAACTTACGATAGATGCTTTAAGCCTGCAGAAGTCAATCATGTTTTTAATCATAAAGACAGTAATTCAAATAATTTCTTACCAAGCAGTACAACTAATGACCACGCTCCTGTGCCGCCCCCAATTCCAACTACTCCTGTGCCAACATTTAATGCTCATAGCACACCAATTCGGAATACTTATAACTCGGCAAATAATGGTAAAAAACCTGAAAATATTTTAAAGAACAATATTAATTTTTACAATGAAGAATGTCAAAATCTTAATAGTGCTGAAAAAAGCAGAAATGGCGACAATCATTGCGGTAATGAACTTTTGCATAAAATGTTTAATAATTCTGAAAACACTTTGAGAAAAAAAGATAACAATGTAAAGTCAAGTTTTATGATCGAGAATAATTCGAATATTCAAGATAAAATAGAAACGAAATTTGAAAATAATTACTCTAATACTTTAAATAAACGAAAATTATTTGAAAGAATGGATGCCATGAATGATTCAAACAGTTTTAATAGATCAGACACTTCGGAGAGATTAGAGAGGGATGAAATTATAAAAAATAACGAAAGATGTAATAAGAGCAATATATTTGAAAAATCTACAAATGTCGAAAATGGTAAAGATTATATGAAGTATCAAGATGATGATATCAAGAAATTGCCAAACAGTCTATCTGATAATACTTTGTATTCCTTTAAATTGGTCAAAGATACTTCCCATGCATCGAATGATGCTAATGGATCATGTGACGTCACGGATACTAAACACCAATCAGAAGAATTTCATGTTAATAACGAAGTCGACAAAAAAGAGGATGTAGAGTCCGAAGTGGTCGTTAAGAGGAGAGAGAAGAAAAATATCAGAAACGATGACGGTAGAAGGGATTCGCACATCATCGCGCGCCCTTTAAGCACGATGACATCTGTCGATGTAGCCGACGGTCAATACATATGCCACAAGTGTGACAAAGTTATAACCAGGTAACCAGCATATTTTATATAAATACTACTATGTAGTCTTCCACGGCATTTATATAAAATGAAATGTATGTATGAAAAGTGTGTATTTTCTGCATGACATCTGTACTCTAATTTAATAAAATAATTAACTTGTTTTAGCTTATACTTACGATTACTAAAACATTGAAACATAAAAAGAGTTGATAAATTACTACATATTCTTTTAGACTTCGAAATCCGGAATCGTATACATCTGAGTAGAAAAAATAATCTACTAAGGGTCGCTTATCAGTCTAAGTTGTACGATTTCATAATATAAGATCTCATGATTGTTTTTCTTGTCTTACTAACTTGTCTTATTATCAGGGGTCCATTCATAACAGCATTGGGTCGTATATGGTGCCCGGAACACTTCATCTGCGTGAACGCTACATGCCGGCGTCAACTGCAAGATATTGGGTTCGTCGAGGAAAATGGACAATTATACTGCGAGTTTTGCTTCGAGCAGTACATTGCTCCGGCATGTGACAAGTGCCATGCCAAAATTAAGGGAGTAAGTATACGTGCAGTGTTTGTACAAGAGATTTGTCGTGATTATTTAGAATTTATAATGGGACATATGGGTTAGTTAGTATAGTTATGTAAAACCGTGATCACATTGCCCTTGTTAACCAGTGCCGTCACAAATCCTTGTGAATAAGCAACGTCAAGTCTTGGGGTAGCCTCCCAGCTGGGAGCATGTTTTACTTTAATGCACATAAATAAGTCAGAAGAAGTTCTTAAACTTATAAAGGGTACATTTACGGATTCAATTAATACATAAAATCTTCCACAGGATTGCTTGAATGCCATCGGAAAGCATTTCCATCCGGAATGCTTCAGCTGCGTCTACTGTGGAAAGCTATTTGGTAACAATCCGTTCTTCCTAGAAGATGGTTTGCCCTACTGTGAAGCAGGTAACTCAATTTTTGCCATTGAAATAACATGCTCGTAATTTAAAATAACTTTACAATTACATTTATTTAGGAGCTCGGTGTAGTGAGTAGATACTTTTTTTTACGTAAAAAAATCAATACATAGTGGAACATACTCGTTATTTTACTTAATTACCTACTAATAAATGGTATTTGCAGACTGGAACGAGTTATTTACCACGAAATGTTTCGCCTGTGGGTTCCCCGTGGAGGCGGGCGACAGGTGGGTCGAGGCGCTCCACAATAACTACCACAGTCAGTGCTTCAACTGCACGGTGCGTATGATGCGAGCCTAATTAAAAACAAACACTTACCGATACACTTCCTTTGTTTTGACAAACCGTATTGTCTAAATAAGAAATGTGTTTAAATATTAATTTAATTTCTGCCACATGTTTCTGGTAAAACATACTAGGCCATAAAATAGTCAAAATATTGCTATGTACATATTGATATATTGATCCATATAAAAACTAAACTCCCCCGAACACATAAGATCAGTTGTACACATACACTAATTTATTTATTTTGATACATCAATTGCTGGAACATTTTACATTATTTTGTTTTATAATAAAGTACCATTCGTCTAATAAAAGGTTCTATAATAAGTCGAGAAAATACACGGTTAGATATTAAAGAATAGGGTCATCTAAAGTTCATACAAAGCTCGTCATACGCTACCAGTCCGTGTTCTTTTTCCCCAATAATTAACAAGTCGTGTGTGTATCAAAAGTGTGACCCATTGTAGAAAACATTATTAACTTATCTTTCCGTAGTAGTTCCATCCACCCAACCTTCCCAAACATCAAGAAGGTTAATTTTATGTACATATATTGTATTGCGTAGAACAGCTTCTATATTATATAGTAATATACATAATAATGTATTTGAAAACATTTGCTTGTTAAATATAAATGCTTACTTTTTCAAAGAGTTGTGATTGATTTAGTAGATGTTTTGGCTATTTTATGTTCAAGTATATATTTTATATTACTACTGATGTTCTTGTAACTTTCAGTATTTTACTGAAAGTCAATGCTTGTTTTAAGAAAACTCTAATAGTAGTATACTAGTACTTACTGACATTTTTACTGAACTTTAGACATTTTTTCAATATTTTGTGGATTTTTAGTAAATCCTTAATAATAAATATAATGAAGCTGAAAGTGGCTGATGCGCGCCATGTGTCATATATTTATTACAAATAATTTTTTTTCATTAAAATATTCTACTTCACTGCTACAGGTCTGCAAGAAGAATCTCGAAGGACAGAGTTTCTTCGCCAAGGGAGGCCGACCCTTCTGTAAGATACACGCCCGCTAAGAGTCCTATCCAGATAATATACAACACCGACACTGTTTATTCGACTACAACCTTTCGTCCCGTATCTCCTTCGCCTTCGCCTGTCCCCTTCTTAACCGTTACGCCTTCACCGCAAAGAACGAGAAAGTTGGAAACGCCCCTCCATTTTGATGGAGAGTTGTTTTCCGACATAAGAAGTGCGGACGGAAAATTATTGAGTAAAGTAACCGTTGATAGAGTACATAGCTCAACACGCCACGATATTACAGAATCTCCAAGTGTTTTCGAGGCAACCGGGTTGTGTGGCACCAGAGACTACATTGATGATATAGTCAAAACTGAAATTATCACAAATGAAGATGTTATCAAAGTTAAATTTACACCCGTTCCGCCAGAATTGGACTCTTTCCCTCATTGTTTATCTTTACAAACGAATAGAGTAATTACTCCAGTTACTTTTATTAAAGACGATTTTGAAGACTTACACAGTTATAAGATCGTTAATTCTATATTTAAAGAAAATAATTTCGAGACAGATGCGTGGAATAAGGAGAAAAGTAGGGAGCATTTAGATGTTGTTGAAACACCTAAAAGAGGTCACAGCCCACTGGCAAATTATCTCGTGCCTGAACAATTGACGAAGATTGATAGTTATTTGCAAGAAAGCCTTAATATTTGCTGTGAGACTCAAAAAGAAAGTCACATAGTTAAATCTTTAATAGACACAGAGATAGAGAGAGAGACAAAGTTTCCAGCTACAGGATCTCCTGTCGTTTTCAAGAAAGATACATCTTTAAATGAAAGAACATCAGAACTTCCATCATCTATGAAAGAGGCAGAAACATCAGAAATTAAAAAAGCTATAGATGATGATGGAAATAAATTGACGAGTAAAATAAACAGTGTCGACAGAAGTCAAGTGGGGATTTTAAATGCGATTTACAATATGCCAATGCACTATCATGCTGCAATCCTGTGTTTTCTTTTAATTGTATATAACCTCATATATCAGTATGCTAAGCAGAATTGTAACAAAAAATAATACATTATTTAAGTAAGTACTTAGAGTATTTTAAGTATAAATCTGTATGAAGTTAAACCTAGTCATCAAATAATTTTCACATAATGAAAATTTCAATTAATTTTTGGTGCCTTTTATACTATGACACATATTATCAGACATTGACGGAAGATGTAAATAATATCAGGTAACAAATATTCAACCGTTTGTGTATCTGTATTTTTTATATTAACAAATTGGTGCTTATTGTTACTTACTATGAATTGCGCGCAATATTGTGATACTTTACTTTTCCTAATTTAAATTTAAGGCTTTGTACACAGCTTCCGGAATGTTTCTTTGAACTGTCACTAACATTAACTTTACTTAAACCGGACAGAAAAGTTATTGGTGCACCAAATCAATAAAATTATGATACATATGCTGCAATAAACAATGTCTGTTCTAGAAAGAAGTTATTATTCTAATAAATTTATTATGTTTTTAGTTAAAATATGCTTGATGTAGTACTATTACCAATATTTTAATGTTTATTAAAGGTAAATTATACCAGTTACAATGAAGAATTACTTGTTTATACAATCCTATTTTTTAAACTATTTATTCTAATTTACAATACTACAAATAGTTAACAATGCATAAGAATAATGTAAGCTTAAATAAAGTATTTTACCTTAAAACTTGTTTTATTTACTAAGTCCTTATCTGATTATGTTAAGTTAATAAAAATAATATTAACAATAATTCAGCTATACCCAATTGTACTTTTAGTACAAAACTTATATTAATATTTCAACCAGAGCAAAATTGTTATCTAATTAGTATCAAGTTGTCCCTGTATCATATATCCTTATATAAAAAATCCATAATCGATAGTAAATTTACTTAATCATTTATGTAATTTTGTATTCTCATAAATCTTAAATATATTGCATCACTTATGTAGTGCATAAAGAACATTGAAGGGAAGATTATTTAATTCAGTACACAACATTACCTTCATTTATACATTTTATCTATTATATATATAAAAATGAATTGCTGTTCGTTAGTCTCGCTAAAACTCGAGAACGGCTGAACGGATTTATCTTATCTTG
>DWGW01001479.1:0-11287 GCA_018247775.1 Udranomia orcinus
GTGAAAAAATTGACCTTTATTACTAACCAATAATAATTCACGTGTTCATGCACAGGTGCTTTACGACGGGAAATTGTCGTCCGCCATTGTGTTCATGTACAACCCCGTGGCGACAGACGGTCAACTGTGCCTACAGTCGGCCCCAAAGGGGAACGTCTCTTACTTCGTGCACACGCCCCACGCGTTGATGCTGCAGGTGAGCCCTTGACGCTTATGCTCGCCTGGTACTTGCAATGAGTGAGTAAAGGGTTGACTCGGGTAATTACTGCATCAATTGCTTTGGAGAAAGAGATGGGAAACAAAAAAAGATTTTTTATTTTCGTTGACGGTTGGTAAAAAATGTTTAGGGACCAAATATCATTAATATATCTTCACATAATAGATCGATGAATGAAAGAGATCACTGTATAATATGCTTAAAATATTCTGTCAGTCATTTTATCTCTATCATTCTTTAAGTTGTTTGTGTCTTTCTGTCTTTTTCTCCTCTTCCCTTGTGTTATTTATTTACACTTAGTATAACATGCATTAGCTAACAGAATTTACCTCTCGCTCATTTGCTGTCTCTCTCTTTCTGTTTTTTTTTGTATTTTTGCCCTAAATGGGATTATACCATGGATCTTACCGTCATTCTCGAATGAAAGCATCCACCCGTTTCCTGTACTCTTAGTACGCGCACACTGTTTAAAAAGGGTTAATTAAACTTTTTGGGCCCTTCGGCCCTTTATGGGTTTAGTTTGTTTCCGTTAATCAATTGAAAATGAAGACTCGTTTCGCTGGCTCCAGGATCATTTTGAATAATTATATAGACTTTCTTGCGTTCGAGTTTCTCAATAAAATAACTCCTTATTTTATTGTCATGAAACTTTAAAATGTAAACAAAGAAACAAGATTGCTACACTCGTCTATAGACGTAGGTAACGATCTAATGACAAACCTGCATCTTCTGTAGGTAAAAAAACTTCTAATTAAACAGCAGTCACTCGTCTCTATTCAACGTGTCTCCTATTTCCTAAGAGATAGTTTAATGTTTCTCAGCGCGCCTTATTTTCTCTGATTAAATTCCCTACGAGGCAGCGTTTCTTTGAGACGGCCGCTTTCATTACTCACGTTCGTATTGTCTAGCCGACTTCAGTTTGAACTACGAATACGAGTAGTCAGTCGGTCAGCAATGTTAATATGCTTCTGCTTAGAATAAACGGGAACATAGACATATTTCAATTTTTTTGTTATACTACTTCATATGCCTTAATTAAACGTCTATTTAAGGTTAAAAATAATAATAATAAAGTACATTGTACATTGTAAAAAAAATATGACTATATAAGTCAATTATTAAACCTGTCTATTTAGATGAAAATTATACAAATCACTACTAATATATTTCATTATACTAATTTCGTATTTTTTTCTTCGTTCTTAGTTGTACATTTATTTACTATTATTAATTCCAGGTTCAGTTTCAGGTCCAGTTGAATTTAGTTTTTGTATTCCTAATGTATTACACCAAAAAAAGAAAAGATACAATGAGTAAGTCGGCTTTTACAGGAGGTGAAAGCAGTTGTGACCCACTCGATACACAGTGCGCTCAACTCCATCGGCGGGGTGCAAGTGTTGTTCCCGCTGTTCGCCCAGCTCGACCTGCCGCACGACGCTCCCGCGAACGACCCGAAGCGAGATCCCATGCTGTGGTATGTGTCCCTGGTCATTTTTGTGTAACTGAGCTGAATAAATTTAAGATTTTCGAAACAACATGTTCCTTTTCGTACAATGTATAGTTATGTATGACGGTTCAGATGTTTTATATTCACATTCGATGTTAATCAAGATGATTAATTATATTTTTTAAAAGAAATAAAAATATGCTTTGATGTAATAGTAATGAAAGAATCATGTCCAACTACAGTTCTAAACTCGGCTGCGAAAAAACTTCTAAAAATACTATAAATCGAAATACGAAACAAAATGATTACCACCCATTCTGTACTTCTCATTTCTACTCTCGTGCCTCCTTGCGCTATTCCCTTCATTATTATTCCAAGTGCCGTCTGTTACGTTACCCGGCTAAATGCACTTTCTGTGTCGGTCCGTAATCGCCAAAGGAGTTTAACCGACATCTCGAGACTGTTGGTTAATAGCGGCTATGAACTAACTCCTGACAAGTCCTAATTGCCTCGTTTCGACTCTCGGTTGAAACTAAATTTCTGGCGAGAGAAACGATAACATTGAGTGAGGATATTATTAAAGTGAAACTTTTTAGGACGTCTCAAAGTCCACACCATTCATTTAAGGTAAAGGGACAATAGGGAGAATTTTGCAACACGGAGCTTAAAGGAATAATAAAGTTATATAGTTCTGTGTCTGTCTGTCTACATAATAATCAAATCGGCGTATTCAAAACCTGTGGCTAATACAGGGTTTGAATACACTGATTTGATTATTGTGTATCGAGAGAAATCAATTTTATTTTCAACCAACACAAACAATTTAACGTATAAATGTACAGAATTGGCCGGTTTATCCCAGAGGTGTCATCCATTGCTGTCGACCCGCGTCATACTGTAAATCGGACACGATATAAACTCGGTAGAGGTGATTTAGGGTCTAATTTATGCAGGCTCAAGTGGTCGATCACCCGATTTAGAAAGACCATTATACGAGGATATTTGTGATTCAAAGAGTTCATTCTCACCGTGATAAAACTAAACAGTTTTAGCGCGATTAAAAAGCCCAATACACAGATGATCAACATTATATGATATTTGAGATTGTAGTAAACGAATTTTTTTTACAGTCAATTTGACTTAAATCTTGTCAAGGTATGACCATGTTTATTGTTGGTTACTCACTACACACTCTATACACTATGACAGTCTAAGTTATTGGTTTGTTTGTATCCTAAGTCTCCGGCCGCCTTTCTATAAGACGCCGTCTACGAGTATCTCTCTATGCCTCCGGATTTTCATTCCGGGTTACATTAGATCAGCGTAACGGAGAATTAATTCTCTTTTATGTATTAATCTATTTAATCTATAGGACTTTCTTCCTTTAAATAGGGAAAGACTAGCCATAAAAGATGACTGACATGACTAAAACTTAGTTAGGGAAAGGCAGCTATCATGTCATCAATCCTTTATGAGAATAAAGTTTATACTCACATCTTCTTGTTTGCGATATAATGATAAGATTCGACTCTTTTTATAATGGTTTCGTTTTGTCGTAGTGACTTCAATACAACCGCTTCAAAGAGAAATTAGGAATACTAATTAGTTAGGGTAACTTCACCCTGAATAAATGATGAAAGCGTTACCCGGGTCGTATGAGGGAGTGGAATCATCTCTTCCAATCTGTATAGATCGTACGTTCTCAATTGGCATAATGTTATTCGCACAGAAACTGTATACACCAGACAGACACACTTGCAAACTACCCAACGTCACGGCAAATTGGATAACTAATCCGCAACGATTAACCTAATCCGACCAGGCAAACATAACATGAGAGAGTTTGCCGGCGTCTTCAGTGCTCTCGAATTAGCGACGAAACCGCTTATGTATTCGTAGTAATGATTGAAATGTAAATCGTCGGTAACGATGATTAATGACATACGCTAAGAGGGTTGTTGTGACGACATTCACTAATCCTATGTATTCTATTAACGCGACTCGAATATGTTTGTTTATTACTTTACATCGAAACAGTCCATTACATTTGATTAATTTTTGAAAGTACTCCGTAAATACAAATCTCAATAAACTACGACTATAGGTATTGAAGTCCCATATCTTAGAACACTACATTTTTTATTAACACCAGCAATAGACTGCGCTTATATCCGGAATAAGGTAACAATGCGACGCTATGCAACTTCCAGCTCGAAGCTGCTAGGCTTCGTATGCTCGCTGGTGGAGTCGTGCAGCACGGTGCAGCAGCACATCCTGCAGTGCCGCGGCTTCCTGGTGATCTCGCACATGCTGCAGCGCTGCGGCCGCGACCACCTCACGCCGGACACCCTCGCCTCGTTCCTGCACCTCACCAAGCATCTGGTCACCAGCTGCTCGCCCAACTCCGATTTGCTGCTCAAGCAGGTATGCTTGCCGCTTTATCGCATGACGTCAATGTTTGTTTCGTGAATATGCTTGCCTGGTAAAAGTTTCCAATTCGAAGTATATCTCATACTTCATCTAATATTTTTTTGAAAGAGGTTTTATTAGTTATAATTTAATCGCCAACAAACGTAAGATATCCGAGTCAAATTGCGTGAAATAATTTCTGAGACTCTGCAGCCTCTAAGTAAAAAGAATATTAGATTAATTTCAGTAATAGGTATTTAAATAATTTAAACATTGTATTTAAATATAAATAAACTATTAACAAAATCACTTATACCCTTTTGAGTAATATTTGGATACCCAGAAACTCCACTTTCGTCATCGTTCAGATGAGAGTGATGTAGGTACCTAAAAATGGTAGTGCACTTCTTGGAAGTAATCCACAAAAAAGTTGCACATGTACAGTAAAGTTGACGCGGAGTTCCAATGTACGAAAGTAGTGTTTTGTTATTTTTCCAATATTGAAATGTAAAGCACTTCAATATTCCACACACGAACACTGTAATGAAACCAATTTATTGTATTATTTGCAGTATATTTTGCAAAATTTTATTTCAGGCTCGATTTAATGTTATATGAATTTTGTTCGTATGTTAATTATTTGTATTGCTTTGACTGCCGTTTAAAAAAAATATATGTGTATTTTGTTGCAGCTGAACGTTTCCTATTTCTATTTCAGATTTTGTTTTCATGATAACTTTAATTGATCGTCAATCATCACTCACTTGTGGCCTCACCGTAAAATGTCCGGCGTTAGTTATAAAATAGATTTTTTTTACTATAAAATATATGTCAAATTAATTTCCAAAAAGCTCATTGCAGAGTTGTAACAACGGTCTGTTTTTGTATTGAAAAAAAGACTGTATGCTTGCAACTTAGAGCTTATATTACATTGTATCGTTGAAGGCGAGTGAATGTTCTCATTTGCTAAGTGAGTGATGACCGCTAGTAGCTGGGAAACGGTCTTCGTAATATTTCAATACAAAGCTTGCTTTTGCTTGGATGCAGATGGAGCCATCAGAGTATGCAAATTACTTGAAGTGAGCACAGTAGTTACGATGCTTAAGCACGTTTCATCTATAACGGGCAGTATTATAATGATAAAATTGTGTATAAAATTGTATACGAAAGAGAAATTGTTTGAAAAAGAAACAAATATGATTTAACTTCATTGGGGTTAACGGCACCTAAAGTGGTACACACCGCAATTTCAGCAGTCGAAAAATGTAAAAAAATATTGTTTATTTTTCTTGCTCACAATAAATTCATGGTTGCGCTGTGCTCGGGAATTACAAGTTTAGAGAACGCTCGGCTGAAATTCATTCGCCGCGTTTACAAAATTAAGAGCGTAAATTACCATCGCCGGTTCCCTGAAATATTAATTTGCGATCAAATCTCGACTGCTACGTAATTTCTGCTGCTGGCAATGAATGGGGGGTTTTATGCCGTATTGCACCCTAACTAAGGGAGAAAATTGCTTCGGGTGAAATTTATAACGAGCCTCGAAGCGCTCGGTAAAAATAAATAACGCCGTAAAATATTTATTTTCGCTGTAAAGTGATATATTTTCACAGTTCACGGGCTCCGCTGGCCCGGCGCGGTCTCGCAGTCATTGCTAACGTCACGACGACGACACGTTATGTCGTGTCTTGTTATAAAATCGCTTTATTAAACTTGTCCTTTGTTTTGGTCCGAGCTCGTCGTTTTACGATTTTTTAGTTTATCTCCTCTGGAGTTAGATTTAAATGAGATCATTATTATTTATTATATCATCTGGATTATTTTATTGTGTATCTTACCTTTGTCTTATTACCTACTTTACTTTAATTGTTAAAGTTGAATTAAGTGTAATTTAATTTTACTTATTGCGCTTGGAATACTAAAGCAAGTACTCGTATATGACAACAGAATATTGTGTTTTAATAGGTGTATTATGACAAAATAAAATCTATTAAGTAATAATATATTACTTTGATTTTCACCGTATTCCAAACGCAGTATTGTCTATTGAAAATGTGTAAAATTTGTTTTTTCTTTATTCCGTAATTCCCAAACTGTTTAGTTTTCGATGGTTGTTAGCGCATGCCCCTCTTGCTTCCACGACCCTTCCACGTCTCTTCACATAAAACATTTACCCTACTGCGATTATTTTACTATGCACACTCATTTTGTCACGGGAATAAAAAGTATAAAAAAAAAGTCAATTCCGTGGAATTCGATTTACAAGAAAGTGTGACGACGAAATAAATAGGTTATTATTAATCGTTCTTAAATAAACGTTTCTTGACATCAAATTGGCGGAAATGATTATTTGGGATAAAATCTTGATCCATTTGTAAATCGAGATTTCCGACTTTATATAAACTAATTTACATTCTCCACAGTATTTCGATCACTCCAACAACACAATGGTAATACACTGCAATATTTCACGTGGTCACTTGAGAAGTGCTTCTTTTTTTACAGAAAACTGTAAGTAGACTCACAAATGCACACTCACAGACATACGGAGTAGTTAATGGGATATTATTAACTAAGGTTCAAAGCTTTATACGCACAGGGGATCGCTTTGATAAAAAGATCATACTCATACCTCGAGGTAACTATAACTTAACCAAGAGTATAATTTTGATATATTCCCTCGTTGTCTTGTTATTTTTTAAGATCTCAATTGTGCTAAAATAATCTTTGTTTTACCCTGTATGATGGACGTCCTTTTTGTATAATGAATGATGTGTTGAATACTAATTTAATTCGTTTTCTATTAATCAAAAAATTGGCAAGAATTCAGAGCATATACATCTATAGCTATGATTTACTCAATAACTGTACCGTAACTTATTTAAAACTTTTAAAGAAATAAAAAATCAACAAACATCGCTAACGTACAGGATACGTAGCGTGCGTAGAGAAGTGGACAAAAACGTAGAACACAAAGCAAGAGTACCGCGCATACGCTGCCAACCATCGGACAGTAAAAAGTCTATGCTAACGGGCAGTCGTTCTGCCAATCGTTCCTCACGTGGCAGCTGCTGGACCACATCCTGTTCAACCCGGCGCTGTGGATCCACACGCCGGCCGCGGTGCAGGCGCGCCTGTACTGCTACCTCGCCACCGACTTCCTCGCCGACGCGCACATCTACGGCAGCGTGCGCCGCGTCAGCACCGTGCTGCAGACCGTGCACACGCTCAAGTACTACTACTGGGTCGCCAGCCCGCGCGCCAAGAGCGCCATCCAGCCCAAGGGCGTCGGTGAGTGCGGCACGAGACACGAACGATAGGACATTTTTGACACTCTTTCTGAATTTCTTACAGATTATCACCTAAAACTTTTTAGAAGTTGATGTTTACTACGATAAGTCCTAATGATTATTCTAGGAAAACTTTGGGTTGCACTAGAAAAAAGTTGCCATTCATAAGGTTTCTAAGCTCTAAATTAGTAATTTTATATTAAAATCACACACTACTCTCATTGAGATAAGACTAAGTAGAAATGAATAGTTGATTTAATTTAAGATAGTATAAATTAAAACGCGGGTTATAAACTATAGTGAATATTTAACTAACTTACAATACAAACACATCTGACGTTGTAGGTACATATAAAAATACAATTATAGATTGTATCACCTATACGCATGTTAAAATTCAATGTTCACTTGTTCTAGATGGCCCGCGCCCCGCCCACAAGGACATTCTTACCATCCGAGCGTACATCCTGTTGTTCCTGAAACAGCTGATCATGATCGGCAACGGTGTCAAGGAGGACGAACTACAGGCGCTTCTCAACTATTTGACTACCATGAACGAGGTGAGAATATGAACATTGTTTTTGAAGAGTTGATTGGAAATTCGTCTCCACACAGCTTTTGTACATATTGAAATCGAGGATATCTGAAATAATAGTTTAGATACACTCCCAAATATTTAATAATCAAGAAACCAACAAAAAAAGATATTTTTTCTCGGTTGACATATATTTGATACTTGTAAAATGTAATTTCAGGACGAGAACTTGCACGACGTCCTCCAGATGCTGATCTCCCTCATGTCCGAGCACCCCAGCTCAATGGTGCCCGCATTTGATGCCAAGGTAACGATAATACTACTTGTATTCAATAAGAAATCTTAAAAGCAGCTGCAAAAGTACTAAATGGTTTTTAATGAAATTGAAACCAATGAATGCCAATTAATAACTTACAAACTCAACAAGTTGATTAAGGTCGTTTTTTTGTATCGATGTATTATTATTGTTTTATGAGCATATTTTTAAATAAATAAATAAAATACTACATTTTAATAAAAAGCTTATTGAAAAAGTTGACCGTTTCTTATTGCTTTATTTGTGTGACAATTGACAGGGAGGAGTACGGACGATATTCAAACTGTTGGCGTCCGACAGCCAGTTGATAAGGCTGCAAGCTTTAAAGTTACTCGGATTCTTCTTAAGCCGATCTACCCACAAGTAAGTGTTGCAGATTTACTTATTTGAAAAAAAACATAATAGTTTGTTTGAATAAAATAGTATTAAAAATTTGGTTATAATGTTTAACGAACAAATGAATTCTTAGTTCTTTAAAAATAGTATCCTTTTTTCTTTCTTATTAAATAAATCACGAGTATTATGTATATATTTTATTTTTTCATTATTAAAGTTAAATCTAAACTTAATACGACTAAGCTTTATACTTTGTATTGAATCATAACGCGAGTGCTACGCGGGCTGACGGTGCGAGTGTGCGCAGGCGCAAGTACGACGTGATGTCGCCGCACAACCTGTACACGCTGCTGGCCACGCGGCTGGCGGCGGGCGGCGAGGCGCTGGCGCTGCCCGCCTACAACGCGCTCTACGAGCTGCTCACCGAGCACGTCGGCCAGCAGATCCTCTACACCAGCCACCCCGAGCCGCAGCCGCACTTCCGCCTCGAGAACCCCAGTCGGTGCCCCCACTTGTACCCTCCTATACCCCTCACGTAGACCTTTACGTTGACTAAACAGAATATCTAAAATTTACCAATTATAGTCACACCAATATAAGAGAATATAATAAGTCAGATTAAATAATTAGCATTACGATCTGAAGTGAGTATGCGAAGGTTTCAACGACTCATATAAATAATTTTATCCACAGTGATCTTGAAAGTGGTCGCGACACTGATCAGGCAGTCGAAGCAGACCGAACAACTGCTGGAGGTGAAGAAGCTGTTCCTGTCGGACATGACCCTGTTGTGCAGCAACAACCGGGAGAACCGGCGCACGGTGCTGCAGATGTCCGTGTGGCAGGAGTGGCTCATCGCGATGGCGTACATCCACCCCAAGAACGCGGAGGAGCAGAAGATATCGGACATGGTGTACTCGCTGTTCCGGATGCTGCTACACCACGCGATCAAGCACGAGTACGGCGGCTGGCGCGTGTGGGTCGACACGTTGGCCATCGTGCACTCCAAGGTTGGACTTTTTAATTCACTGTCTATGTACCATTTAAACCTGTTATGCTCCAGCTTGGACACTCTAAAATATAAATAATATAAAATTTAGAAAAATTATTTTTTTCATTATAAGATTTAGATTACAAAACTTGTTATTTGTTGTATTATATTGTATATATTGCTTCATTTTATACCTATTCCAAATTTTTTAGGTATCATATGAAGAATTCAAGCTGCAATTTGCCCAAATGTACGAACACTACGAGCAGCGGCGCGCCGACAACATCACGGACCCCGCCGAACGACAGCAGCGCCCCATCTCCACCATCTCTGGCTGGGACAGACACACGGACGGAGCGTCCTCCGCCAATACTACAACTAAAACTATACCAGATACAGATGAAAGCGAAAGCTCAACGGTCACCGTCAGGAAACAGAACGTGCTCAACCATGCGGCCCAAACCGAAATCGGCAAGGGCCTATCCCTGAGAGACGTTGAAGGAAACTGCTCGTGCTCCAAGCCTAAGACGAGTACGAGCAGCAGTGCGGAGGAGAGTCGGACTACAGTAGTGTATAGTGAAGTGTGTAAAGTGCATAGTCCTATCAAGGAAGTTGTGAATACCGAAGTGCCCCAAGATGACGGTTGTGATAGTGTTAAATGTAAAGAAGAAACCGAAGACGAACGCGAAGTCGACGAGGGAGAA
Source organism: Udranomia orcinus (assembly GCA_018247775.1). NCBI lineage: Eukaryota > Metazoa > Arthropoda > Insecta > Lepidoptera > Hesperiidae > Udranomia > Udranomia orcinus. The sequence continues at coordinate 10,246 of DWGW01001479.1, forward strand.
GCGTCTAAGCCAGAATTGCTCAATACTGAACACGAATTAGTACAAACGATTATCGAGAATAAATTATTAGAGAGCTCGGAATCAGGAATCGGAACTATTGAAGCGGATTCAGAGAAAACTGAAAAGCCCCTTACTAGACAGGGTAGTCTTGACTATATTCCTGTTCGCGATACAGCAGATGACGCTTCTAGGGATGATAACAATGATAATACTGACAAAAGCGAAGGCATTCCATCGAGTTTGTCCGCAAGCGAGACTGCGAGTCCTGAACGGATCGCAGATGCCTTGAACGTTATAACGGAAAGGGAATCGGAACTCTCCGACCCATCCGAACTATATTTGACACCAAGTGAGGCGACTAGCCCAAGGAAAATTCAGGATAAGACTGACAATTCCGTTCCCGATGAAATCGAGAGCAATGAAGATCCAAAACACATTGCAATCAATATTGTGAATGATGTACTTACAATCGCGCTAGAGACAGTGCGATCGAAAGCTGATGATGACACCGATTCTGGTGCTATTTCCGGTGGATTGCATTCGGAAGGAAATACACCTAATGGGCGAGAAGACCTGGAACAAGATATTGAAGATATACTCGATCAGAAACAGACAACAGAGACAATTGCGAATGATATTGTGAATGACTTAATAACCTCAGCGGTGTCGAAATGCGTAGATCAAGAAACTGTTGGAAGTGAACTTACTAGCCCTCGAAAAGAAAAGTTAGCAGATTTGCCCCAAGAATGTGATGTGCTGCCAATAGATGGCGAATTAAGAGTCGATCCTGAAATTGAACAGAATTCCAAAGATAATATTGTAAATGAAATACAAGAAAAAGATGAATCGTTTAAAGAAGAAAACCAAAGAGAGGAGTCTACTGAAGCAGAAGAAGACAAAGCTCCCGAAATACCTCCTATATCAACGATCAGTGAAAATATTTCTCTCGCAAATAAGAAAGAACATGAGGCGGAGGAGGAAAGAAATCGTGAGAGTGAAAAGAGACGTGTAAGTTTGCCTGGAGATAGCGAAATGAAGCAAG